>VUQR01024538.1:12994-24540 GCA_015108515.1 Hemichromis elongatus
GTTAAATTCCCCCCCCCCCCCCCAACACACGCACATCTCACATCTCACCTTGTTCCTCATTTCTTCCTTGGTTTTTGTTGAAAAATCATCACCTGAATGTGCGCTGAACTAACTCACTCTGTTTCCTCATTGCAGGAATCCAGCACAGAGGTCTATTCCGCCTGTGTGGGTCAGTGGTACGAACCAGGCAGCTGAGGCAGCGGTGGGACAGTGGTGAGAGGGTTGACCTGGACCATGAGGCTGATGTCCCTACTGTAGCATCTCTACTAAAACTCTTCCTGCGGGAGCTTCCTGTTCCCGTCATCCCTGAGCCTCAGCGCGAACAGCTGGTTATGTGCATAACAGGTACTAGGCAATTAGTTGGCATCACATTTTATTAACTTTGTAAGGTAAAATATGGTTGCATTGAAATTGGTAGTATTATTGTTAGTCCTGATTCAAGCAAGGCTGAGGTCAGTCAGTGTGTTAATGTACATCTTGATCCCATTTAAGCACATTAAGCTTTAAAATGCTGGAAAGGGAATTTGGCGTGGCTGAGAAACTACCTGCTGCTATCAAGCCTCACTCAAGTTTTAAAATATTCTACAAAAAATGTTTCAAATTCACACAAAGTTGGAATATGACATACAAGGAAAGCATATCCTATAAGTTGTTTTTTGGGGCAGGAATAGCTCAGTAGGTAGAGTGGTTGCCCCATGATGGTCGGGGGTTCGAATCCACTGAATGGCTTCTCTGAAGTACCCCTGAGCAAGGTACCGTCCCTACACACTGCTCCCCGGTGCGTCTGCTTAGTGGCTGCCCACTGCTTCACAAAGTGAATGGGTCAAATGCAGAGAAGTAATTTCCCCACGGGGATCAATAAAGTATACATTATTATTATTATTATTATTATTTCTTTAGATTGTGTAGTGTGACCTAAATCATACTGAAGCATGATAACAACTCCAAATATACAGCAGAGTAACTGGCTATTGTACTCTGAGTAAGCAATTAATTATTTACTCTGTAAAACGAAACCCCTGTTAATAGTGCCTAGAGAGAGAGGAACTGGAGACATAGGAGATGTTTAAAAATATTCAAAGTGAAATCTACTGTAAATTTATTTATCTTTCTAAAATATAAACTCTTTAAGTCTGAAATGTACATGCTATTGTATTTTTTGTTTTCTTATTTTTAGAATACACAGATGAGGAAGAGATGAACCAAAGTCTGAGAGAAAAACTATCCCAAATCCCTGATGACAACCTCAATATTTTGTCTTACCTCATCTGCTTTTTATCCAGAGTGGCCACTAACAGCCAGTCAAACCACATGCCTGTGGAAAATCTGGCAACCATCTTTGGACCTTGTATGTTTCAGTAAGTTGCAGTTATTAATGCCACATTCAAATCTTCTCCAAAGCTACAGCGGGACACGAGCATTTAAGCAGAGAATTTGGTGACTCAAAACTGTATGTTCTGCTATGCATAAAATCTTTTGGTTTTGACATTTAGTTTTGAAGAGGTTTGTGTTTCTGGTTTCTCTTCATTTTCAAAAAAACTGGCTTTTTGTCATGATGGCAACCTACAAAGTGTCAGGAACAGTTCATAGTTATGTGTCTTTTGCATGAAGCTGGGTTGTTCCCTTTAAGGAAATGGGTGTGAACTGTGGTTAATAATGCAGAGTATGTCACATAAAGATACAGACAGGGGTCATCAGGATTTTGCCGGTTGTTTCTCCCTTCCTGTTTACAGAAGTCAGCCATCACTATAAACAAGCACAAACTCTGGGGAGTAAAAGTGTAAAGTTAGACTTTTCTTGCTTGGGTTTCCATCACAATTAAAATCGGTCAGCATCTTTTAAACAGATACTCCATCCTTTAAACTCTCAGTTTTGCCTTTTCTGCCCCCATTTTTTGTAACAGTTAACGTCATATCTGTGGAATGTGGTGTTAGTCATAAAGTCCTGCATTTGTGGGGAAAATGTCTGGTGATTACAGGCAGATTAAAAAGAGTTGGTTAGGGGGTGTGGGGTTGGCAGCAGTGGTTTGGAAAAAATAAGGGGCGGGTTTGAAATGGTTGGTAGTTCTGGAGAGCTGGAACATGTTCTGTGCTATTTTGCTTCTGGTTTCATGGGAAGAGCAACAAAAGACCTGAGGAATGGTGGAGAGGATTGAATGGAAAACATTAGGGGATAAAAGACTGCAAAATGATGATGATTTTCAAGATGTTTAAAAGTGATTACTATCTCAAAAAAGTAGCTTCTGGCTTTTAAACTCTGTTGTTTTTTTTTTATTATCAGTGCCTGCCAAATTAACTTTTATATATGTCATTTAAACCTTTTCCTTTCCTCTGAGGTATCAGTTATGTAATGTGTCTGACACACTTATTCTGTGCTGACCTATCAGCCATGTGGACTTACATCTATTATTACATAGCCAAATTTTCCCACAAACGTCTTATGGGATGAACTTTTTGCTGTTGTGTAAACTGAAGAAAAACAGACATGTAGGTGTCAACAATAACACTGAAAAGAAATTGCAGCATAAAGCAAACACGTCAAGACGTTCTATTTAGGTCTGAAGTGGGGTTGGCACACTGTACAGGATTATCTGAAATTTAATTTAAGTAGATGTTTCCAATGTCAAAGTGAAATTTTATAGTTGTTAACTTCTGATGTTTTTGTCACTGGAAAATGTCGATGCTGGATGCACAGAGCCTCCTTATGTACTTAATTTATTTCAGTTTACTGATGTAGAAGCCTCTGTCCACTAGATGGGGCCCATCTCCAATCTGTTTACAACATATACTGGAAGACATTTTCAGTTTACATTGCATTATACAGTATGTTTTGCATTGTGATCTTGTTCCCTTTTTCTTTTTTTTGTTTTCCAGTGTTGCAGCAGGACCCAGGATGCTGGAGGAGCAAAGTGTATGTAATGCCCTGTTGCTCCATCTCCTCAGGCATGCAAAGGCTCTCTTTCTAGCCCCAGCTGAGGACTCAGTGGGCTCCTCAATTGCCTCAACCTCACCTCCTCCATTTCTCTCTGCTCTTTCACACTTTGAGGTGAATCCTGTTTTCTGTTTTTTTCTTTTTTAACTTGTATGCATTTATTTTTGATTTAATGTTACAGCTCTTTTCATCAAATATAGCAGTTTCACATGGTAAATTAGTTACAGTATTACCAGCCTTTTAACTCATGATATTCAGTGCTTGTCATGTTAGTTTGTCTGTTTCCTCAGAAGACGTTTTTCTACTTTACAGATATTTTTAATACATTTTGTGGGCTGTAGGCTCTAACATTACTCATCTGTTTTTGTCATATATTATTTATTGTATGTTATGCATTAAACTGGAAGCGGGATTTATTGCTGCTCTATTACAGTAAAACCTTTGTTGTGAGGTTTCAGCTGACTTGGAAGTGGTTAAAACTGCAGAATCTTGTGTAGTAAATGGAAAAGATTAAAAAAAAAAAACCTTTAATAGTTTGTTGTCTGTCTCTAGTGGTGTATTTGTGTTTACTGTTGATGTCCTTGCTAGGTCCGACCCAGCAGCTGTTACTCAGACCACAGCAGCGTCTGCAGGTTTAGGGTGGCGAATTCCTCAGTGTCAACAACCAGTCCTGCTAACCAAACAATACGGCTCCAGACTCACCTCAAAAGGTACTGTCACCTAGCACTATTGTCATTTGGCGTTTAAGTATGTAGGTAGGTAGATAGGATAGTTACAGTATGATCGTCCTTTTAAGGCAAGAAACCTGTTGGCTACAGAGTAGCACCTTCTTACAGTAACTTTGTTAACCAATATTTTTATTCTGTTACTTGTACAGCTTGACCCATTTGACCTTCCAGTCTAATGGACAATAAAAATAGTACCACATTTTTTTCTCCCAGACAGAGTTTATGTATTTCTTTTTCAGTTGTGAATGTTTGTTATTGCAAGCTTGTAAATGGAAGTTCTGCTTGAAGCACATTTTGTTTTTGCCATTTTAGGCATAACTGGTAGTAGCTGTTTAGTCTGTGATGAAGCAAGGATGTCATCAGATGACATCAGGCTCATAAAGACTAAAGGAAAAATTCAATATTACTTTGAGATCACAGCCATATGTCAGAGTGATCCAGACTGTTCTCACACTACTTGTGTCAATTTAAAAAGCAGGCATCAGTAGCTGGGCAGCTCCAGTATGAGGCATGAAATGTGCATCTTGTATGTGTCTTTTTCAGTTTGGATGGAGAAGAGTTGATAGCAAAGATCTCAGTCCATTTTCATAACTCATGTTGAGTTGCACAAAAGTCATGCCTGTCTAGCCGTCGATATGTTTTATTAAGATAAGTCTTATTTACCTGAAGACATTTGTAGTGTCTGACATATTGGTCCATGCATTCATTTCAAGCAGATTAGACTACTCTGTTTGCTAATTTTATAAAATCATTACTAGGACACCTTCAGCTTGTTCAGAATGCAGCAGCCAAAGTCACACGTACACAGAAATGTAAACATATTGCCTCAGTACTGCTAATTCACTTTATTGACTCACAGTTCAGCACAGAATTACCTTTAAAATCGTTCTGTTAGTTCATAAAGCTCTCAGTGATTTAGCCCCACCACTAAATCACTGACTTGCTGGGTACCAGTTAGACCTCCCAAATCATCAGGTGTAGATCTTTTAAATATTTCCAGAATTAGATCTAAGGGTTCTGAGGGTTTTAGTTACTGTGGTCAAGGTCTTCAGAACAGACTCAAAACCTTTTTATTCTCACAGGTTAATAATAACTGTATTTTTGTTGTTTTTATTGCCTTAAGACATTGTAGGGATACATAGTTTTGTTTATGTTTTTATCTTTACGATAAGCACATGCAGTGAAAGGAGCTATATTGACACTGACATTGTATATAGAATGTAAATTTAATGTGGAGTTCTTATCTAAGAATTAACCACCCTGTGTTTATTCTTTATCTTGTAATTTTATATAATCATCTACTGATTCAGAGCTGTAAGATCTGTCACCAGCAAGCTTCGAGAAGATTGTCAAACCTTTCAAGCCAGTGTTATGTGTTCTCGCTGCATCTGAGTGTTTATTTAACTCTAATAGGGCAAACAAATATCAATAATTTTTCATCAACAGCTTCCCACTCTCATCTGTTCTTCGGGCAGAAGATGTTGAATCATTCCAACTGTCTTTCTAGATTTAATATATTGAAACCAAAGTACACAGCTTTACCTTTGTATTAGTTTCATTTCTGTAGGTAAATGGGGGTTGGATTAAATATCTACAATACGGTAACAAAGAAGTAAAACTGTTTCCTAACTTAAGAATAGCAGCACATTGTGTCCTCCATTCTCCTTGTTTCAGAAATGCTTAATTTTGTTTTGCATAAACAAACAAGAAAGGATCCTATTTATTTTTTGCATCTGCACATCCCAGGCTGGGATCTGGCACCGGGAGAGAGGCCTTGCATTGCATGCTGTGCTGTCTTGTATTGACCTCCGTACAGTCCTGCTCTAATTATATCTCCAAAGGATTTAATTTCCAACAGGTGTCCATTCTGACTTTTTCCAATTACATAAGATGATAGTATAAATATACTGAATCATCTAAGAAAAAGCATCATGTCTTTTTAGTCAGCTCATTACAGTCATATTTTCCAGTCTTTCTTTAGCATCCATCTATCCATTTTCTTCCGCTTATCTGAGGCTTGGTCATGGGGGTAGCAGGCTAAGGAGAGAAGCCCAGCGCTCCCTGGCCACCTTCTTCAGCTTGTCCGGGGAACACGAAGGGGTTCCCAGGGCAGCTGAGAGATATAATCTCTCCAGTGTGTCCTGGGTCTGCCCCTGGGCCTCCTTCTAGTGGGACATGCTGGAAGATACTCAACAGTAGGCACCCAGGAGATGTCAGATGCCTGAACCTCCTCAACTGACTTCTTTCGTTATGGAGGTGTAGTGGCGTAGCTAATTTCCCCCGCTTGTATCTACGATGTTGTTCTTTCGGTCACTACTCTAGCTCTTGACCATTAATGAGGGTAGGGGCGTAGAGTGACTGGTAAATTTAACCCTTTGCTTTTATGGTTAGTTCTCTCTTTACCACAATGGCCGGTCCTTTGGGATCCGCATCACTTCAGCCGCAGCACCAATCAATCTGTCGATCTCCCGCTCCCCTCTCCCCTCGCTTATGAACAATACCACAAGATACTTAAACTTCTCCACTTGGAGCAGTAACTCGTCCCTGACCCGGAGTGTGCACTCCATCCTTTACCAGCTCAGGACCATGGCCTAGTTGGAGCACACTCTCTGGCCCCCCCTTCTTAAAGATGGGAACCATCTTACCATCTTGCCAACCACACGCAACAGAGATGTGTCAACTAAGATAGCCCTACAACATCCAGAGTGTTTGGGAACTCAGGGCAAACCTCGTGGCAGTTGTGGTGGTGGCAGTTGTTTAGCTGCCTCAGTGACCTCACCCCGGGTGATGGGCGGGTTTGTCCTGGTGCCATGTGCACTTATGGACACCCTTATGTTTGAACATGGTGTTTGTTATAGACTAACTGGTTTGCACAGAAGTTTAGAACAGAATACCACTTGGGTTCAGATCTGGCAATCCATTCCTCCCAATAATTACCCTCCAGATTAGTCTCCTACTAAGACGATGAAGTCCTCAGGTGGGGCACGCTTAAGCACATCACCCAGGGACTTCAAGAAAGGCGGGTACTCTACACTGTCATTCAGCACATAAGATAGTATCCACCAATAGACCATTTCAAAGCATACAGGGGGAGCTGCCAGAGGCGTGACCCAAAGGTGCAGGGAACAAACCCTTTCATCTACTGGGAAAAACTTCAACATACAGGCAGCAAAGGGGATACTAAGATACCCACTCGAGCCTACTACCTCTCACCAAGGCCAACTCCAGACTGAGAAAGCCCCTCTCCAGGAGACTGGTTCTGGAGCCCAACCTCACTCACTAACTCAGGTTCTGACCCACCAGAGAGGTGACGTTCCATGTCCCAATCGCTAGGTAGCCAGGGATCGGTCGCCAGGGTTTTTGCCCCTGGCTGCCACCTAACACATACTGCACTGGACCCCTACCTCACTTCTTCAGTTGGCTTAGAGGAGGGAGGGCACATGCCCCTTTTTTGGGCTGTTGCCAGCCAGGCCCCATTGATTAAGGGCTGGTCACCAGGCCCTTGCCCTCAGGCACTCTCCCCTGGGCACTCTCTCTGGGCCTGGCTTCAGGACAGGGCCCCAGTAACACTATCCCAGGCAGGGCGAACTGTTCCCTAGATCTTTCACTCATAGGGGTTTTTGAATCGCTGTCTGTCTGATCCCTCATCCAGGACCAATTTGCCTTTCTTTAGTATTCCAGTGATAATCTCTAGGTTCTTGCAGGTCACCCATTTCATAGATAAGGAACTCATAAAATTCTAATTTTCAGATTCAAGTTTTTTTGAGTAATAGGATTTTTATTGGCTACTACACATTAATTATCTTCCTTATTGAGTCATGTTTTTTGTTTTTTTGTGTATAGTTTTTATATTTTGTGTATTGTATAATTCATGTGTTTAGGCATGATTTTAAGTACCCCCCATTTGCCACCTTGTATCTATTTTTGTCAGCTTATGGTATGTGGTCTTTTAGCTCTTAGCCTCTTTAGCCTACTTCCACCCACTGCTGTGGCAGAACTGGCACTGCTGACCCTGGATGTGACCAAGTGTTTCTGTCTGGGAGATCATATTTCTGTCTGTACACAGCTGAAGTATGTTTGTGTGTATGCGTGTTTGTTTTTGTTTGTGAACCTGGGTACCCATAATGGGTCAGACATTCTCTGGCTCTGGGTGCTCTGTGCTCTCTTTTGTTAATTTCTTTGACTTTCTCCATCCACCCAAAGCAACAAACTGTTTACTGTCATAGGTAAACTGCATAATGTTGTAAGTTAATCGGCTTTGGCAGACTATGTTTTCTGATTGTCCCTGTCCCTGCTTCAGCATCAGGGACAACAACCATTTAGAACAACCTTTAGACCCAGTGGACAGATGTTTTTGCTTTTCAGCAGGGATCATTAATCCATTAAAAGGTTATGAGGATATCACTCAAAACAGAAGTCTAGTCACAGATAACCTGACTTATTTGTGTGTTTTAGGGTTTTATTAATGCTATTTGGTGATTTGGTGTTGTGTGCAGTTTTCTGATGACTGTTGTTGCTGCTTTTGACCAGCCTCTGTTAATATAGTGGATGTTTAAAAATGGGAAACTTGAATTATAATTCATTTTGGTAAATAAGTTGTGCTTGTTTTTGCTGAGGGCAGCTCATCAGAGTTTTATGAGGCATGTCGTGGTGTAACATTAGGTCAGGCACTGCTGATTCAGACCTCCTGGATGTGTTCTTGCAGAGATGAGCAATTTTTACTCATCTTAGCCCTGTGATAATTCAAGTTTGTTTTTTACATTTTACACCTGTGGATATAGTTTATTTCTTCTTTTTCTCATTTAAGAATGTGTTTTATTTCATTAGTACCCTACTGATTTATTTAAAATTTGTTCTTTGCTGACTTTGAGTCTATTAAACTACATTTTAATGTGCTGTATTAAAAATATATCTTTTACTATTGCCTAGAAATGAACCATGAGAAAAACAATTAAAGGTTGCCTTCCGGTTAAAATGCAGCTATTTATTTAGTTATTCCTCCTCTATGGGAACATTTGCATTGTGTGTTTTTTTTTAGCTAGACCATTTGTTCTTCTTTAGTGAATTGTTCTGTTAGCAACATTTTAGATTAAAATGTTCACCAAGCATTCGGTAAAAAATCCATTATTTTTAATTTTATCAAGGTTTTCAGCTTCAAAATTATGCTCTTATTGCTTCTTTATGAAATCATTGCTCAAAATTTATTAACACTTTAAATAGGGTCCTCATTAGAAAGTGTTTTTTGTCTCGCCTCATCTTCCACCTCGTGTGCACTCTTCTCTCTGTCTCTTCATAGTACTGACACACCGGTGCAGGGCTGTGAAAACAGCTCTGACGTCAGCACTGACATTCAGAAGCTGATTGCAGACCAGGAGGTTCTGGAGGAGACGAGCGAAAGTGTGGAGGCAGGTGGTGTCCTCTCCTGCCCCACTGACCCAGGGCCAGGGCAACATCCATCGAACAGACCATCTCAAAGCATACAGGGGGAGCTGCCAGAGATGGAGTGTACCACTCTGGGGTGAGTATATTTCCTACACATCTACCCTTTTTATACCCAAAGATTATGGTGCTTATATAGCACTCTTCTACTCTAACTGAGGATTCAAATTGTTTTTTACAGGCCACATTTACCACATTTATTCATTCAGAGCCGAAACAATGTGCACTCTGAGTAATGTATCAAGGGCAATTTGAGGTTCATTATCTTGCCTGAGGACTTTTTGACAAGGTCACATCAACTTTATGGCTGATCATATTATCACGAGAAGATAAAAAAGACATTTAGTTTCTCCCATCAGCCTTTCTCAAACATGTTTCTTTATCAACAGCACCTTCTCACAGGTGGAGGTGTCCTCCACAGTGAAGAAAGAGGGCAAGAATGAAATAGACATTGACAAAGATGAAAAGGTCCTTTCCTTTTCTCTCAATGATGACTGCTCTGTGGTGTGTACTGTTTTTTTTTTTTATAAGTGTGCTTTATTTCTGCTGTTTTCTAGATTTCTACTGTTTAGTAACAGCATTATAAAAATATAACAGCCCACTAGGGGTGTTGCATGACTTGGACTAAACTGCATTTCAGGCTTCTGCAGACACAGGACACCCGTCATCTATTTCAGAGAATGAAACACAGAGCAATGCCCAAACACTGAAACAGCCCACAGAGAGGTGAGAGGAAGATTTCTTCCTGTAGATAA
Source organism: Hemichromis elongatus (assembly GCA_015108515.1). Lineage (NCBI taxonomy): Eukaryota > Metazoa > Chordata > Actinopteri > Cichliformes > Cichlidae > Hemichromis > Hemichromis elongatus. Next base: position 22,848 of record VUQR01024538.1, read on the forward strand.
CACAAGATGATGTTTTGTTCCAGCTGTGTTATTTATTTATTAATTTATTTTTGTCTTTGTATGCTTTATAGCCCTGTTTGTGTTATCTGCCATGGGGCATGGCAGATAACACAAAGATTTAAGTCAAAGAGACTCCTCTCAATCAAATTTAAGATTATTCCAAAACTCAAAGAGACTCAACATTTATATTAGTAGTCTTTGTTTGATCGTTAATGTTACCTGATATGGATATTTGGATATTTTTTTTTCCCCTTTGTACTGCTGCTTGGTTTGTCTTAGTTCAGCTCATCTCCAAGCCCTGCAGTCAGTTTAGAAATAGGTTATGGGAACAGTGTCCTGCTCACAGTCATGGCTTTGATATGATTCCAGTCTAAATAACACTGACACGCCACAGGGGCTCACGTGGAACAGACCATCTAGCTAGATGTGACTGACCTACTATGGTGGCAAGCTGAATTTTTGTTTACGGATGGGTTATTGCTGTTATGTCCCACTGATGTTGGCATGAATAAGCCATGGCTCTAATGGCAGTGCCAGCTAACCCTCTGGCCACAGAGCAGCAGTCCTATCTGTGAGCAGATCTGTATTGATTATAACAGACAACGCATTAAATTCTAATTGGCGGTGGTCATGTATTTATTTATTTTATGTATTTATTTCAGTTGTATTTGCCTTTTGTTGACAGAATTTTCTTTTGCAGCCTCTTGTTCAGCTTTAAGACAGAAGACAAAACCACAGTGTCTGAATGGAAGGTAAATAGGGCTCTTCAATCATTATAGCTACCCTCTCCAAATAATTTCCACATTTTCCTTAAAACTCTTCTTCTTCTTTTTTTTTTACACCAGTATGATTTTTCTGTGAGGCCAGTTTGCATGTAAGCAAATATATTTATAATGTACATTTAGAACATCCAGAGTGATTTACAAAGATAGAAAAAGGGAAGCCCTGGGCTGAAGGCTAGCTTAATGTAGTACACTAAAAAAACACCAGAGAGAAAGAAAGAGGAACGAATGAGAGGAAGCCTTGAAGTTCAGGTGGCTTGTCTAAGATTTTAGATCAAAATCAAACTGTAAAAGTGATATCTCATACCAGAGAAATACAAAGGGAAGCACCCAAAGTGGTTAAAACAGTCATCTGAGCAGTAGCTAAATACTAAATACCCTCACAATGCCCCTTTTTAGATTTGGAAGTCACACAGCTGGATGATGGAGATGCCAGTGTTCCAGTTGCTATTTGTTAAAATGTTTGAATCTTAACTTATTTTTTAAAGAAACTATTCAAACTATGGATGAAATAAGTTTGTGTGGTGATCAAAAATAACAGGAAAGCTATTTTTTATGTCTCTTAATATGTGTCATTATAACTGAAAGTTTTCCACATCGGTAAGTGTGTGGTTGCCTACATTGATACGTGTCAGTAAGTAGGCTTTGGGAAGGGGATATTAACATTGGTTAAGCTCTTTGTTCCTTCAGAGGGGAAAAGGAGGAGGAGGAGGAGGATGTAATGGTTCTCCTGACAGGCATCATGATTGCAGAGGGAGAAACGCAAGAAATGACGTAAGTTCTCCTCCCTCGTGGTCTTTATAGATACATAAGTCAACACTATTTATGTCACCAGGATGAGTTATACAGCAATTGATTGTGTTTGTGTGTACGTATGTGGAAGAGGATGGATGGATGCATATATAAATACA
>VUQR01024539.1:2225-19417 GCA_015108515.1 Hemichromis elongatus
TCATTAATAGTATCCATGACTTTTGTTCAAAGGCTACTTGTGTAATGTTGCCTTGTGGATGACGGCTAATCCGCTGAGCTGCAGCTGTAGGAAAGAAGAGGGGTAGATCCCACCATCAGTCTCTCTCTCTGCCTCACACACACACATATAGACACACTCACACATGCAAACACATATAGAGGCATCTCCCTGTCCCGGCCCACGGGGATCAGGCCGCTGAAAGACAGATACAAACAACAGTCAAATACAAAGTTCCCCCCATAGCGAAAAAGAAACATCCATTCTACACTTCCCAACTGATCCCCTCCTTAAAGCCAAAGACCAGCCCCCTGCCACCACCACCACCAACAGCACCATCATCTCCCCCTCCTCCCCTCATCTCCCCTGTAACTGAGTTGGCTGTCATCCTCCCATTAAAGCCCTGCGCTCTTTAGCGCAGCCTCTCAGATGGTGGGCCAGATTAGGAGGGGAACAATAACAGTTTTCAATGTAAAATGTGCATCTTGTTAGTCCTTTTTCTCTCCTTGCCTATCTTAAAGAGAGAAGCGTAAGCAGCCATTCAGAAAGTTATCTGTGGGTGTTTTCTTTCCCCACAAACGGAGGTTTGTTCTGTAGTTGTTTTAATCCCCCTGTTTCTCCTTCGACCACTGGATTTTGGGTTTTCTCAGCTCAGATATCTCAACTCAGCACTCATTTGAACTTTAGCAAGATTTGAAGTTCCACACTGTAGTGTCTTTATGTGTTACCACCGCCTAGAGAGATGCTGTGGGAGTCCCTTCACATATTTTAAAGCCTCAAATTTAAATTCAAGTTTGTTGTTCCTTTGTGGCAATTTTAAAAAGTGGTGGGAAACCATAAAGCAGCATATATTTATATTTAAATCCTTGATGTTGCTATGATTATTTTCAAAATCTTTAAGATGTATTACTATTAAACCAGTCAGTTTGGTTGTTACTCTGAATAGATCCCAGCTCGTCTCGAAAAACCAGAGTTTTCTCCAATGTTGGGAGAAAGACCCGCCATGTCTGAGTGGAGAAGATACCGCTCATGCCCTTGTTTGTTTTCTTAATGGGCATTATTGGTGGGCAATAAAAAATAATCTGTTTTGTATCACGGTCCTGCAGTGACAGTGGGTGTTCAGGGCACTGACATTAAGATGAACTCACAGAAATCACATGTGAAAATCAAGCTTTAACTTGCAGTGTTGGGAAGGTTACTTTTAAAATGTATTCCACTACAGATTACAGAATACACGGCCCAAAATGTATTTTGTAACGTACTCCATGAAGTTACCTAATGAGAGTAATGTATTCTGAATACTGTGGATTACTTAAAATATTGTCATGCTTTTTACAACTACTGTATAAGTTACTAACAGGAGATGCACTGTTTGTAAAGTTTATTTTCATTTGTTTTGCTGTGATAAGAGTTTTAAACTTAATTAAAGTATAAAATTATGATCATCCTATTAGAAAAGAATATTAATATGGTATAGATCTGTTAAGTGTTTGGTAATGAAATGTTTTTTTGAAGAGTTCAGTGTGAATAAATCAAGGTGCACATTTAAAACAAACAAGTGTAATTTCATTAATTCTCAGTGTTGCAGATACAGCAGATTCCACAAATGCATCCTCTATAAGGAGCGATCATTTGGAAGAATTAAAGAAAATGTATTGAGAAATTAATTAAGCTATTTGACGATTAGTCTCCTCTATGACCCATCGCGGCAGGACAAAAATCCAGTAGTGACAGGATTTAAGACAGGCCCCAGAGTCTAGATGCTGGTGATGACGAAGATGAGGCATAGATGGATCTCTTGGTGACTTGGATGAGGTGGAAATGAAGAAGAAGTGGGTCCCATGAAAGAGAGTCTGCGAGGAAAAATGACAGAAGAGAATTGGATGAGCATGTAGTCATGTATCACGTATGCAATATATGACTACATGCTCATCCAACTGAGCAAAACCTGCACCCGAATGCGTTTAATCACCAAAAATCGGAGAAGGCATAGAGAGGGGACAGCCTAACATATAAAACTGGGAATGGCCCACATGTATTTTATTTATTTCAACAAAGTAACTGTATTCTGATTACCACATATTAAAACAGTAACTGTAACAGAATACAGTTACTCATATTTTTTGTTTTAAATACCTAATGCCGGCACATGTATTCTGTTACTCCCTAACACTGGTGGCTTGTAATAAATTGTAAATTAAATCTTTATGTGAAAGATAAAGTTGTAATGTTAAAAATGTGAGAATAACAGCAAATATGATACAGACACCAAACAGTCTTCTACTGACTCCCTGAAGCAGTGAAAGGTTTATGCAAAGCTGTTTATGCAAACACATCCCAACTGAGATAAAGTGCATGTGATTGAAATAATAAGGTTGGCTAACCTTGATTCATTCAATGCCAGTTTAATGGGTACAAGCAAAATGTTGCTATCTTCTACAAATAATGTTGTGTGAGGTTAAAAGTAAAAAGACATTTCTGTGGAAACTTGTTTATGTCACTGAAAAAAAAATGGATTTGCTCCAGAATTTTAAGCATACTAAGTGAGAAAATATTTTGACATTTCATTTTATATTTTGAGATAATCCTGTGAAAAATTCACTTATGGATGGAATTTTCCAGTGGCAAATAGTGACGTCATCACAGTCATCACAGTGTTCTCAAAGCCCCTATTTTCAGGCTTAATTGGGTTCTTTATTGCATGTCACCATCTCTACACCTCTTATTTTCTTTATCTTTTTTGCATTCTGGCCAGATGAAGGTACCAATATGTAAAAATCACATTAAATGAGAACTACAACAATTCCTATATTCGATTTCCTTAAAACACCCAAGAACCAAAGGTTCTTGGGTGTTTTAGTGAACCTAAAAGTCCTTGCATGGATTTGTTTTAAATATTAACAAAACCATAAGAAAATGTGCAAACTTGAATAACAAAAGCAGCTCAGTGACACATCTTAGTTAAGACTGGTTATGTATTGTGTAGTACTAATATAATAATAATTATTATTGTGTCTTTCTTGTTCTGCAGGCAGTTCATGTTGTGCTGCATCATGTCCCAGTGTTGGACACGGGTGTCCTGCTGTGAAGGTCACAGTGAGGTCACTGGGGCTGTGACTGTTTCACCCAGCCGCCACAATGACCACTGATTTTTAACCAGTCAGACGTTAAATTCTGGTTATTTTCATTCACAATATTGTTTTTTATTATTTTAAAAACTTACAAACAGTTATCTTGTTATAATGTTAAAGTCTGTTTCTGTGATATGTATTCAGAAGCAAGCTCTCACTCTCCCCCCCTCTAAAAAACTCACTTTGTCCTTACTATAAATTTTACACGAGAACATCCATTTGCTCATTCAGTTTGAACACATACACTCACTTGAGATCAAGTTTTAGACCCTTTCTGGCTGCCAATCTAATTCCTGCTGGGGGGGGTTTTCCATTCTCGATTGGTTACTCAGATCGTGACCTCAGAGCCTGACCCGAGCCCTGGGGTCCCCTCTTGCTGGCCCTACTCTTGCCCCCAGGAGCAACTAAATACAGAGGAGCAGCCGTCATGTTACCGGACAAAGGGGAAAACATACCATGCTCACCCCTCATGAGTCCAGCCAAGCGCACAGGGAGCACATTAGGAACTCTGGGTTTTATTTACCCTTTCTTTTTGCCCCTGCACAGAGTCGACTGGGGCGTCAAGTTTGTCAGGTGCCTCAGCTGTGACTGTCTGACCACATCACGCACTCACACAGCCCTTCAGATTCCCAAAGAGCCTTATGTTGCACTCTCCTGATTCACACTGTCAGGTTTCATGCTTCATGCTACTGAAGCGTTATGTTTGAGAAAGATTTCTGGGACGAATGAACTGGTTACAACTTGAAGACTTTCCTAAAGAAACCCTGGGCGTGAATACGGTCTCACGAGCACGGTGTGATTGAAGCTGAAAGGATGAATCTCCCCTTTCAAACACAAGAAGGGGATTCCAGTGGTGCTGGAGATCTTGAGCTCTACTTTCCGAATAGAGACAGCAACATTATAGCTTAGCAAGGAAATAAATAAATTACAGGCAATCTCTGATTTTCAGTACAAAAAAAATTACTGCTAGTTTTTTTATATTTAAACACCAAAATTAAAAATATTTAAATGGCTAAGTTCAGATTGTTATTTGAATCTTTTAGTAGTATTATTGTTTCCAGCACATTAACATAATTTATAAACATGTTTGTTTGTTTGTTTGTTTGTTTGTTTGTTTGTTTGATTGATTGATTGATTGATTGATTGATTGATTGATTGATTGATTGATTGATTGATTGATTGTATTTTATTCATACGTCATACATTCAACAAGGTGCTGGAAAGATTCCTCAGAGCTTTTGGTCCTTATTGACATAAGATAATCACACAGTTGCTGGTCAGCCAGGTTACCCATGATTTTGTTCCTGTTTTATTATATCCCAAAAAATGCTTAGGCTGCATATTCAAGATCCAGTTGATGATGTGTGACAAGGTGTGTTATGCTGCTGGAAGCAGCTACCAAAAGATGGGTACACTGGTCATAAAGGGATGGAGATGCTCAGCATCCATACTAAGGTAGGCTGTGACATCTAAAATTTGCTCAGTTGGTACTAAGGGGCCCAACGTGTGCCAAGAAAATATCTCCTACACTATAATACCACCAGCAGCTTGAATCATTGAGACGGGCGAAATGGATCCATGCTTTCATCTTGTTTATGCCAAAGTCTGGCCTGACCACCCAAATGTCACAGCAAAAATCGTGACTCATCAGACAAGACAATGTTTTTCCAATTTTCTATTGTCCAGTTTTGGTGGAGTCTGAGTGAATTATAGCCTCTGTTTTCAGTTCTTGGCTTGCAGGAGTAACATCCATGTGGTCTTCTGCTGCTCTAACTGCTGCTTCATGATTTGTGCATTCAGAAATGCTCTTCTGCATACCTTGTAACAATTGTAACAACTGGTAATTTGAGTTGGCTTTGCCTTCCTATATCTAGTGTTTACAGAGAGTGGTCCAAAAAAGAGACATGATCCAGTGATGACAGTTCTGTGGGTAAAAATACCTTGATGATGCTAGAGGTCAGAGGATAATGTCCATGCTAAAGAGAGCTGATGGTTTTATGGGAAAATCCCAGTAGATCAGAAGACTCCATCTGGCAACAGCAACCATAATATGTTTCAGATTCTATCATATATCATTTGGCACTGACTTTAATTTAAACTGCTATATGACTGTTTATTTTCTTTATTTCTAATAATTTTCAATGCCATCAAGTTTAAGTAAATAAATAAAGTAGTCTGAAGATAGACACAAACTATTGCAAGCAAAAAATAAAACTGTGTTATAATATTATAAATATTTATGCACTTAAATATTATTAAGGTTAAGATTTCTTTAACATATTTTTCCAATATGAATAATTTATGGATGTTGTTATTGTTGTTAACTTAATGCCTTTAATCTTTAACAAAAAGGCCTTAAATTATAAATTATGCCACTCTATTGGACGCCTTGTGAAATTACTCACACGGGGTTACATTTGCCAGGAACCGGAATGACTGGTGCTCATTGTCCAACTACCATGCAAAATTACCTGATTTATCTTGAGCACTTTCCAATGTCACACTGTCTGTGCTCATGACAAAAGTGCCCCTTGTTGTGGCACACCAGATAACTAAACCCTCCCTTGTGAAACACTCAGCACCGATCCAAAACGCACTTTCTCAACCTTTTGTCCTCCAAAAACAAAGAACTGCACTTTCTCTTGGCAAATGATGCCTTAATTGTGCAACTTAACAAGCTTGCTCCTTTTTTTCCCATGAATAACAAAGAGTTTGATTCAAGTTTGTTTCTTTTTCTTTCTTGCTTTTTTTGCTTGTTGTTTTGTTTCTTTTGCAGTCTACTGCTGCATGCTGGTTAGGGTGTTCCCATGCTGCCATGGGGCCCGATATTTTTCAGACTGCAGCAACTGTGCTGTGCTGTATACTAGAAAAACGTTACCAAACAACAGAAAGACACAAAGAAGCAGAAAAGTGAGGGCGTGACTAAAATCGTGGTCCACAGTGGGATATTTTGTACAATCTTCATTATGTTTTCATTTATATCGGAGATGTCTTTGACCCTTCATTGCTCCCTCTCCTTTAAACACTGCCTCTTTTATCACTCTATTCATTTTTGGCTCAAATATCTTAGTTCTAAATGGTGGTAGTGTTGAATAGAGCATCTCCATGGATTTGCATAATCTGATGGCATTGCTGGTGTGCACATAGAGGGTTGTGCCAAGTGCAAAAAGGTGAAGCCCTCATCCATTGGCAGGGGGCAGAAATAGCAATGAAAACCCTCCTCCAGCCGGATGATAGCAAGTTTTATTTGTTGTGCTTGCATTCATTATTTGCCCATTTTGTGCAAAACATACACTTTGCATAGAGAATTATGATATTTATTTAATATGTGTACACACACCCTCAAAACCTACACGATCAAATCAAATCCTATCACTTTTCACACTGGCTAAAAGCTCAGCGATGTTCTCTCGCCAGAATCACTCCCAGACAATCAAAAGCAATTGATAAGTGCTGTTTTTTCCCCCCGAACAGACTCCATTCATGTCTGCAGTCGTCTTACAGTGGCTGTCATTCTCCAGACATCACTGGTGCCAAGGCAGTGGGATGGCTGCCTCTCTCTGATGGGAAACTGTTGCTCATGTGCTGGGTTGGCTGCCAAGTTTTGGCATTATTGGTGTGGAAGGGGTGGGGAGGGAGAGGGTGGAGAGTGGGGGGAGTACAGAAAGGGGGCCCTTTAAACCCTGTGAGATAGTGCTATCTGTTGTGGGAATGATCTTCATCCCTTTCCCCCCTATTCTGAGACTTAGGGCTCCTGCTCTCTCCCTCTCTATCTCTCGCTGTTTCTGTTTCTCGCACTCACTCTCATCTTCTTTCTCTCCATTTAACCCCCCTCCTGAACCCCTCCCCCTCCGTCTCCAGTCTCTGTCTTTTCATGCTGTAGATCAGACAACCATCCTGAGGTGAGCTGGCAAAGATCCGATGCCACTGGAGCACTTTGATTATCAACCAGCACTGACTGCTGGATTTCTCACAGATGGGGACTTCTTTGGCTTCACTCCCAAAGTATGACTGTAACCCTCCATCAAGCACACACACACTTACACACACATGCGAAGTGGCAATGCAAATGCAATACAACAGGAGATCTGCTGTTGTGGCCTGAGGAGCTTAGCTAAGCTTGACTTTAGTGCAAAGATCAAACAAGAGCTTTGAGACACATATTGAGCGAATCAGCATTTAGAATTTTCACCTCACTGGTTCATGGCCCCCTAAGTGAAAATTTGCACATTTTATGTGTCTGTAAAATAAAAACAAACGGCTTAGTTTAGCCTAATATTACGTTGGTAGACAGGGAGAAACAGTGCCTGTTTCTTTCTGAAAGTATCAAAGCAGATTGCTGCCCATAATTTCTTTAATTTAAAACTGAACTATAAAAACAAAGAAATAAAAAAATCACAGGTTCATAATATTTATATTGGGAGAAGATTTATTCACTGAGAGCAGTAAATTACTGGCTCCTCCACCTGCTTCTGCTTCCAGCCTGGAAAAAAATGCTCATTTTTCCTCTTGAGTTTCTATGCAGATTTTTTTTTTTTAAAGCTCTTTATTGTCGTTGTGCAAGTGTAATGGAATTAAGGCAATACTCCCTTACATGGTGCAAAAAACCTTAAACACCACAAAGATAAAGACAAAATACAATATTTAAATGGTATTTACTGACATGCATTAAAAAGTTAAAAGTTTGATATGTGCATAGATTCATATACACAGTGTATTTGTGTGCATTCATACATATGCACACATAGCAGTAGCTATTTTTCACACTATGAAAGTGGGACACTGTAACAACTCAACACAGAGACAAAAATCATCTTAACAAAATAAAACAATAACTGAACAATAACGCACACCAACAAAACAAGGTCCTTCCTGCACAAACTGTACTCAGTGAGCAGTCAGTTGCTAAAGCGCACACATAATAGAAGAGTTTAATTTGTCATTTTGTACCTGTGCACAAAAATCTACTGAAGTGTAGAGCTGCCACCAAGTCAAAAGAAAAATAGAGCTATATCACGTTATAATGTGAAAGGTTGTTCTAACAATATACTTTTCATGTTTGTACACTATACCATCACGTTATTACAATGTACATAATGATCACGTTAACAAAAACCTTTCATGTTTGTACAACATAAATATTATATTGTACAAACATGATAATTATGTATATTGTAATAACATGATGGTATATTGTACAAATATGAAAAGTATATTGTCAGAACTATAAACTTTTCACGTTATGAAATGATATAGCTCTATTTTTCTTTTAACCTGGGTGGCAGCTCTATGCTTCCGCAGAAATCCTTTGAAAAAAAAGAGATTTTTTTTAATGCTCATCAGATTTTAGCAGCTGAGGCATTTATGCATTCTCACAATGTTTGTTCTGTGGTAACAACCAAACACAGTGTAGGCTGCTCTGTCTTTAGCCATTCATTGTTGCAGTAGACTATACTGCTGGGCAATAATCAAAACAACACAATACCAAAGCCCAGTGTTTTAATTTTTGAACTTTATAGGTAGTTTGAGGCTTTTTTAACCTTTACATGTAATTCTTTTTCTCCTGTTAAGCTAAACAAATTAAAGGCTTAAATAAGGATGCTGTTTGCATCCTTTCATTTGGTTGTTGTTACAAATGTGAATAGAAACATTTTCCAACCTTTTCCAAAATTTTTCCCTTAAGATAAACTGATCTCTAATCACGAGTAATGAAATGGACATTTTCTTTCTCAGACTTTGATTAAATCAATATATCTATGATTTAAAAAGAAAAGAAGCAGAATTAAAACAAACAAACAAAACCAAAGCGGTAGCTTGATCATTTTGGTAGAAGTTGATTGTTCCCATCTTGTTAGCCCAAAGATTTTGGGGAACTTTTAGAAGGGTTAAGATATGATATGTGTACACCTATCCACAGTACTGTCCAAGCTGTTAGGCAATAAAAATGAACTTTAAACTTTAAAATATTAATCTGTTTTCTTTTAAATATTTGTCATTTATCCTGATGTGTAGTAAACAGACAAAAATAACTATTTTACTGTGGCTTTAAAACAATGTTCAAGTTACATTTGTAATGGAAAATACAGAAAAATTGTTTACAATATCTCTGACAAATGATCACAACATCTGTTTCTTCATGTAATTTCAACCTGATTCACCTACTTTGCAGGGAGAGACGTGCTGCTGTCTGGTAAAGAATCTCTTCTTCTTCTTCTTCTTCTTCTTCTTCTTCTTCTTCTTCTTCTTCAGATGGTAATGGATGACTGATAAGAATCTAGACATCTAAAGTGACTAAAACATGTGTGAGTACAAATGTGCACACACACTGGTGTACTTGGATATGTCTGACCAAAAACTAAGCTGGGAGAGAACGCATCATGAAGACAGGCAGTAAATGGCCTCAAACCCAGGCCTCTGCAATATCCTCCTGGTCAATGCAGTGAGCTATACCAGTCACCAGCAATACAGTTTTAATTTTCATGTTCCCCTAAACATAGACACAGTGATATTTAAAAACAGTTAACTTGCTGATATTTTCTGTCTTAAATTGCAGAAATTTTAGTCTGTTTCCTTATAAGATATAAAACAGGGGTTTATTTTTTGATTGTTTCTTACTTTGTTTTTTACTTTAAATAAATGTTTAACACTAAAAATTATTCACTAGTGAAACTGTGAAAGCAAAATGTCAAAAGATCAAATGATCAAACAATCAATCCTGCTATGCAGAATGACCCAAATCAATGTATGTATCAATTCATTACAAATGAAATATGAGTTATTGTTAATGATGCAATCAATAATAATAATGATCAGAACTATAATGCTGAGTGATTGAATCTGTAATCTGTAATTTTTTATTTTTTTTTAAACTAACTTTTAACTGGTCTGAAAAATCTTCTAAAAAAAACACCCCAAAAGAAAAATGCAGAAAATTTAAAACATTTCTTGTTAGTGAAGTAGAAGTGTAAAGATGGTGTTTAGCTATTTAGCAAAGGATAAAATAAATAAATTCTTCCACAGCTGCTCCTTGGTACATTCATTATACACATTTTTTTTTTTTACTTTTACATTTCAAACCTTGAAAATGTTATTTTACAGAGGCAAAACAAATTTTGCAATAAAGTTGATCTCTTTTATTCCCAAATCCTTGAAAATTTTTAAGATAAAAATGAAGAAGTATTTTACTTCAGCATTAACAGACTTTAGGCAATAAAGCATCACAATGGACAAGAGCAGCTGCGCAGATATGTAGTTTAAGGAGAACTTTTAATAATGAAGTTATGCATTAAGACCTGCTTTTTCAAACGATGCAGGAAAAACTACTGTATATAATAGTACACAACCAGCATAATTATAGTGACTGTAACATGCATTCAGACAAAAATAGTAATATCACTCTTGATGAGGTGAAGTTGGCTCGTGAGAAAAGTGTTTTGTCAGTGCAAAAAGAAAACTGCGAATGTAGCTTTGTTTTTTTTGGGGTTTTTTTAGAAAAAAACCAGAGCAAGTGAAGACTTGTGTCTCACGTGTCTTACAATTATACAATTATACAAATCCATTTCTCAGAAAATGCACAGAAAGGAATCACAGTTAAAAAAAATGTGTAAACAGATGAATACATAAATCTTTTTAAGATTTATTTTACTTTATCTGGGGATAAAATACTTTTTTACTTGTGTAGGATGATAAAACTCCTTTTTTTCTTATGAAGTTGTCTGACTTCATTCTCCTCAAAGTTCAGCTCTAAGATTTGAGTCTGATGGTGTGGCGCTTTGATATTCCTGTGATGAATAATTTTATGAAAGAGCTGATTGTTAATGTTCAGCTTGTGATATTAATGCTAAAATAAACAGTCTCAACTGAAGCTTTACCACCGCGGCTCATTTTTACATGACAATAAATGGTTCGGAGTCTGTTTTTTATTCCTGCTCAATTTATTATTATTCATGTGATGTGCTGTGGCTAAATCTTTCTCATCTGGTTGAACATGAGTCTTTCTTCCTGTTTAGAGTCAGGATTTAAACCAATATTGAGGCTGCAGGGATCCAAGTATTCCTTGAAAGGCCTTTCCTCTTTCATCACATTGTTTCTTTTCCATCTGCGGGGCCACTGTCTTTCATTTCTTTCATTTGCTCACTTGTTGCTTGTCTTTTTGCTCAGAGGCTGGTTAATGTGGGTTTATCCAGCCATCCAGGCGATTAATATGGGCTTATTCATCCGTCCTCCAACTATCCACTGAATAATAATTCGTACACCTATACATTAATCTCTTCATACATGACAACATGCACTTGAAGACACCTACCCACCTCCCTTTTTCTCTATTAGTCCCACATCGGAGGGCAGATGCCTAAACTGCAAAGGAGGTAAGCTATGTGTAATAATTTCAGCTTTGCCTCTGAATTAAAACACAGAGAAAGGTTTTACTTGCTCTCCTCTCAGAGAGAAACTTTGATTTCATGGTGTTGATTATTTTTCTTCGCAGTCACTCAAGGATGAAGCACAAGGACTCATTGATTGTTCCCCTTCCAGATGCATCACAAAGGGGCTTCTTGGTTTAAAAAAAACAACAACGTGGTTTCCCCCACTCTTTCTTTATTACCTTTTTTTCAGAAAGTAAGAAAAAAGGGGCCTGAAAGCACTTTGTTGCATTTATTGAGATGTGGCAGTCACATAAAACAGACACGAGCTTGCCAAAAAAAGTACTTATTCTGTTGAAGGCAAAGAAACCGAATGACTGTAAAGATTGATCTGTGCAATAAAATTGTTGGTGCTTTCTTGCTCTGAAGAGGCAACAAATGTCACATGTAAATAAGCAGAAACTTTCTAACCATGGTGGGTTTTCTTTTTCCTGCATAGCATCCTTCTTTAATCCAGATGAATAAAGATCCTCATTTGCCTAAATATATGGAAATAGGAAAACTTGGCTAAAGTTCAGACGGGATAATGTTTTTTTCTTACAGCCCACTGAGATCAATAAAATGCAACTTTTGATTTAAAGGTACACACACAGAGACACTAACATAAGAAAGAAATTCCTTATAATCAGATGTCTTAGGCTAGTTTTGCTTATATTTGAAATAGAACATTTGCTCTATAGACAACTGTTCATCATGCCCAGCTTCCGGTAGACATGGCATCCCTCAAGGATCCATTTTGGATCTTATTCTCTTTTCAGTTTACAAGTAACCCTCAGCTCTGTCTTCTAGAAACATAATATTTAATAGCACTGTTATGCAGATAATATTCTATCTGCTTCTGTGACTATTTTTTGAAGAACGTCTTGAAATGTTGTATTGATTTCAAATGAAGTCTTAACTAAATTTCCAGCAAAGCACAGGTAAATCTTTTTTTGCCCCAACCCAGCCTCAAAATCAATACCACCAAGGCCCTTGTTCTTTTATGCACATATGTCTTAACTGTAGATGAAAATCATGAAGCTTCTATGGATAGTTTGTTGACTTTTAACAGTCAAATCAGTCGTGTTGTGAAGAACAACTTTTACCAACGTAACATACAATTGATACTAAATTAAAGCCAATTTTGCCTCTAACAAGCTTAGAAAAAAACAATCCATGCCTTTATCATCTCTTGGCTGGACAATTGTAACTCACTGATTTTAGGGTAACTAAGTAATATTTAAATGGGGGTGGGGGTGGGGGGAGTGTAATTGTGAATGTTTGATTGTGAATGTTGAAAACTTTTATTGACATAAAAACATAAACACTATGCTGAAACAGCACGCTGAAATTAATTTAACTTAAGGGTAATCTGGGGTTTCTTTCAGGCTTGGTTAAGTCCCCTGGCTTGGTGGGAATCAGACTCATGTTTACACCCTCTAAACTTGTTTGTCAGCCCTCACAGCCATAGATCCTAGCCTGGGATGAATACTTAAAGCCATTCTACGGATATGTTTTTAGTTTACCTGTTTAGCTCATATCAACAGCACTTTTCTTCAGACTTTTGTTTCACCATTCTCTTTCATGTCCAAATGACGTAATTTACGCTAAAAGCTACTTCAGTCAGATTTTACTTTACTTTTCTTTAAATATGCCAGGGGGAAAAGTTTGTAGCATGCTGTATTTTTGTTTGTTTGTTTGTATAGTTCTAGTAGTCCTCCTCTTTTCTGTAATGTGGGGAAATCACAAACTGCTAAAAATAAACCCTTTTCATTTTCTTTTGTAAATATCGTGTCACCAAGTTGTGGTTTATCCTGCTCTCTCTCTCTCTCTCTCTCTCTCTCTCTCGCTCTTTCTCTCTCTCTTTCTCTCTCTCTCTCTGTTGCCTTTATTGGGAGATTTAGGCACTCTTGCCCACCTAATGTAAATGTAATGATAACAAAACAAGTAGTGTTTTTTTGGGCAGAAATACTCTATTTATTCACAAAATTTACATGATCCATCTGCATAAATAAAAAAAAAAAAACATAAAACAAGGTTATTCACATTGCGTGTTGCGCATTATGCAAACTAAACGTGTTTGCGTGCGTGTGCCCGATAAAGTTGAAATAGTGGTGATCGAGTCCCTGCACCGGCGACAAGTATCCACCGTGCTGCTGCGTATGCGCAGAGAGTGGCACTGTTGGGTACGAGATGCCCGGGCTGCGAGCTGAGCTGTGCCACGAGAAGTGTCCCGGTGGACTCTGTTGATACATAGAATCACTGGGGCTGTGGTTTTGGTGCTCCGGGGAGGAGTGCAGGTGGCTGAGGTATTCAGACGTTTCTGGCATCGCGCCGACAGAGCCGAACACAGGCTCGGTGACTACTCGGGACTTTGACTGTAAAAAGGCGAGGATCCTTGCGTACTTAATGTCTTTGGTTTCAGCTCTATCCTCTGTGGTCAGGTAGTGCACTAAGTTCTTCATACACTCGTGGTATCCGTAGTGGAAGTAGTTTGCAAATTCAGCAAGTAGTTCACCTAAAATTAGCAACAAAATAAAGCGCTGGTTAGAATCCTGCGGATGACATGTTGAACAACCACTTCATGGTTTTTGTGTCTCGTTCCGGTGCGTAAAGCTGGGCATGCAGTAAAAAGTACATTAAAAAGTCAAGTCTGTCAAATTTTACACGACCAGCTTGACGCTATTAACTTAGCTGACAGGAAGATGGTAATGCCATGCGTAAAGTACAAGAGTTCGTTACAAGAGTTTACTGACCTTTCTCTCTCCCGCGGGGAAAGTCCGCTGAGTGGAGCGCTCGCAGGTACTGCACTGTCATCTCCAAGATTTCAGCTTTCTCCAGTTTTCCAGAGTTCTGCGAAGTAATTAGTTGTTAAAATTTAATTACAAAATATTTTTAAAGATATACATATATAGAAAACTGGACTACCCGATTAACTTTTTTATTTGTCATTTTAGATGTTATATAATAAAGCTAGCCAACAGTGAATATCCGATAGATTTCACAATACCTGTTTAGCCAAAGCCATTGGAACTGTTTTCCCCAGTTCGTTCAGGCAGCGGTTAATGCGGTCCCGTCTTCTTTTCTCGATGACTTTGTGGGAAATTGGAGTTCTCTGTGAAAACAGGGAAAGAGAAATCGTGAGTAAACAGAATCGCAGCATTGCCTCTCTTTTTTGTCCCTAAACAAACGAAAGTAAAAATGAAATTCCACAAAATAATGTGGAAGAGATCCTAATGAAAGCTACAAATCCTGGCGGGTTTTGCGCGTTGCGCGCTGTGCTGCCCCAAGAGCGCGCAGCGGCCATCTGCGCTCTTAACAAATTCGTTATCTCTGAGGCAAGTAAATGATACTCCGACTATTGTTTAACGGGTGTAACACGTTATAAACGTTTGTGATAAATGTATTCACACTGCTGTCACCAAATACCACCGAACTGCATAATATGCTCTTTCACGTCAACAGAAATTAGGCTTCTCTTTAATGCGCGCCACAAGCTGATGCACAAAAGACTTTTACTCGTCTAAAAAGTCCGGGAAATAGCAGTTTTACACTGTAGGTTCTTTATAGAGAAGCAAAAAATTCCAACAGTGTACTCAAAAGTCTTCAAAGGTGCCAAGCTTTCAAATTATTTCTGTCCTCAAAATGCTGAGCGCACAGGGAGCGCATACCTTCCTGTCTTTCATTTTAGATGCCATCAACGAGTTCCTGATAAACGTCTTAAAAATTATTTTAGCGCGAAGCTGTAGAGATGTTCTGGTCTGGAAGGTGAAGAAAAAGACTGAGGTTCGAGCAGAAAGCTGTCCTTTATAAAGGATCCATCCAAGAGACTCTCGCATTCATGGTGTAAATTATTCCATGGGATTAGAGCCGTGCATTGGGTAAATGTGTGCATTTAGGATCAGTTAAAGAAATAGTAAAAATCTAAAGCCATAGGCTAGCAGGGGGGCAAACCTGCTTTGTTAATCCACGTGGCTGTTCAAAAGACACGTGATTACTTTTGGAATATTATTTGCATAGTAACAACCCAGGCGGGAAATAAGAACTGAGCGCTGGGATCGGCTGATCCGGCGGGGCGCACTGTGCGCACTGAAAACAAAGCCGGCAAAAAAGAATCCCTTTTTCTTCCAACTCGCGTTTCTCACACGATCGCCTGTTTACAAATCCCAGCAAGCGATCTTAACTCTCATCCAAGCCCGGTCCGAGTTTTAAGGCCTGTCCAGTGTCATTAGAGTAATTAAGTAAGCCTTTAATAGGCTGTTCCGCCAAGTTCAGGGGAGATCTTTTGGAGACGGAGTCCCCCCGTTTGTTCCCGGCGTTTCTCACACGACTTGGTGACACGTCCATCTTTTATGAGAGATGGCAAGCTTTTTGTTTACATTCTTTATTTTGTTGGACTCCTCGGCAGGTGTGTGATTAGCCCTGGCACACGAGCGTCGTCCGCGTCAAGGCCAGCGTCTCCAGCAGCCTCTGGCACACGAGGGTTACCCACCACTGGAGACTCTTTGGAGAGGCTCAATTTGTATCCTATTATCCTATAAGAAAATGTCTATTCAGTCGAATGAATAGTTTCATTGGCCTAAATTTTAATAATGCTGTGAAAGAAAGGGAGAAATAAAGAAGAATGCAGCTGGTGTGAACGCGCATTATTCCCCGTCACCTGCAAGATGGGTAGCCTGGAGACCCCTATTCATTTGCCTAATTTCGGTCAACTTAACAAACTTTGGGAGAAATTATACTGCCATTGTTATGAAGGGTGAAGCTTTCTGATCGAATTAACAGCATGTTTTGATCCGGTAAATGTCATTAGAAAGAAAGAAACAATCGCGTTT
Organism: Hemichromis elongatus; assembly: GCA_015108515.1. NCBI lineage: Eukaryota > Metazoa > Chordata > Actinopteri > Cichliformes > Cichlidae > Hemichromis > Hemichromis elongatus. The sequence goes on from VUQR01024539.1 coordinate 18,606, forward strand.
AAAGGGGCCTGGGTAATGCGCCAAGTGGAGACGCCAAAGCGCAAACAGCACAAAGGGTGCTGGTAAATGCCACAGGGGACTTTTGTACCCTCACATTGCTGAAGTTTTTCCCCCAAACAAAGGGCATTATTTTATACTTGAATACATTTCATACAACAATTGGCTGTTTTCTTCAAACATATTTTCACAGCAAGGTTAACAACAGGTTTATTGTGTGCGCTCCTTCTCACAGATTCAAAGTGCTCTCATGCGCCACAACAGTTTGATCCAGCTCCTTTTTTTTTCTTCCAATGAGAACGTTTTAATCTCGAAACTTTCACTGTGCTTAGATATATTTGATCCTGTGAGCGATGTCGACGAATTAAAAGCAGCAGAGATCGAGAAAGAAAAGCTCACAAGACATCTGAAGCTTTTGGAGAGTTTTTAGAGCACCATGGAGAGAAAAGCGCGAGCGTGCGGGACGGGGGCATAAAATCCAATTACTTGAGTGTGGAGTTTTTAACACTTTTTTATGTGTTTGTCCTTTGAAATATTGTGGGACTTGTGCGCTATTGCTTTTGTAAAAGAAACTGAATTAAACACTGGAAGTTTTTGCTGTCAGACTTTAACGGTAGAGTTGTGTCAGAAGGAAACCAACTCGTGAGTCGGGATTTCTCAGCCTAACAGTTTTTGTATAGTGATGCATTAAATGTATTTCATATTCAGATAATTATTATTGCCAAAACTTCGAATGTTTTTTAAAAAAAATGAAATATATTCTTTTTTCTTTTCTTTGTGTGTGTGTGTGGGTGGGGGGGGGGGGGGCCTTTCTG
>VUQR01024539.1:29683-50899 GCA_015108515.1 Hemichromis elongatus
TTCCTTTGTTGTTGTTTGCTTTTTTTTTTTTTTAATACTGTTGACTTGTCACTGAGGTTTTTGGTGTTTCCTCTCACCAGTAAGGAAGCTGTAGACAAGTTTCACCACATGTTGCCTGGACTCGTCATAAAGAAGTTATGATACCGTGTCTCGGAATACAAAACAAGTGCGTCGCTTCAGTGAGCTATTTAAATAGGAAAATCTTTAACAGACCAACAATGAGGAAGTGGAGCAGCCACTGATTTATAGATGCACACGGTGACTGAAATACCATACTGTTTCTCTTTATCTTGGCATATTTTATAAAAGAGTTTTACTATTTCATATATACCTCTATATCTCAATTAAACCCAAAAGCCTGTTTAGGAGCAAGATGCCCTCAGAGACCGGTTTATGATCAGCTCTTCTCAGACCATTGCAAACTGACACCACACAGACTTTGCACCAAGGAGCTAGCAGGTTAAAACCGTTTAACGTCCGCCTCCATGGACCTTTGTGTTGTCACATGCAGCTCCATCAGGGTCAGCGTGCATGTGTGAAAATGGTTGTAACTACTGTCAAACCCATCTGTTCTCACACAGCAGAAGCAGTGTAAACTTGCATTCTTTCTAATAGCTGGTTATGTGCGTTATGTTCCTATTTTGAGTAAAATAGACAATAAGGGGTGTGCTTTAGGCAGTGGATACTTTGGGATTAACAAGTCACTGCCGTATGAGCATTCAGCGTTTTTGATTTCTCAGTTAGTTCCACCGCTCACCTGTGAAATTTGGTGTCAACAAACTAATTTAAAAGTTCACTTCCTGACACTTACTGTTTTACATATGCTGTATGCCACCCCAGTTCACGTAAAGCTAAGAGAAAGCAGCTAGCTTGCTAAGATGGGATTATGTTTTATGTGTTTAAAAGCTTAATGTTTAACCCTTCTTTAATAAGGTAGTAATAATGAGATTAAACAGTTTTATCTGATGCTCAACAGCCGACTAAGCAGCTCAGTATCACACTGCTTTAAGGTTTCAGATGTCTTGCATCATTCCTCTAAGAGGAACTAAAGCATTTTAGAAGAATTCGAGTATGACTGACTTTTTTTGTAACTTACTAACTGTGGTAAGAGTGTCTCTTATAGCAAACAGCTGTAACTTGCCTGCAAGCTTGAGGCTGTTGCCAACTTATCTTCATGTTCTGTTATGTGTCAAATGAACCCACTGCCCCTCCACCTCTTTTTTTCCCAGTGCCTTATGTTTGTGGGGTGACTGCCGAGCTGGCTCTGCCATTGGCTCGTCATCCTCCCAGGCCAAGTATGGTTAGTGGGGGTGGTGGTGGGGTGTAGTGGTACCTTTTGCCTCTGACAACTCTTAGCAAAGCATGACACCAGTGTCATGTGCCGCTGCTGGCCATCAAACAGAAACATGTACTCTTAGAGTAGGTCTGTAATGAACACTTGAAAAATAAGATGTGTGAAGATGCCACTCGGTTCTGTGCAAATGTCTGGTTTACTGATGCAAATTATAAATTATTGAACCAATATTGGTACGTTTTTCGTCCATGAAACCAATTCAAACAAAATCAGGTTTGTTTCTGCTTTAAAACTGTGTTTTGCGATCAACACAATCAAATCTCCACATTTCTTAGGTGTGTATTTTAAAATATTAAATGATTTCATAAACATTCTTAATGTATTAGCTCATGTTGTAACCCTGCAGGCTGTCTTGTATGGTAGGCAAGTGTAGGATTTTTGCATCAATGTGATTTGTATATAAAGGGGTGAATATCGTCTTGTCTGTGTACCTGATGAAGCTCAGTGTGACATAAACATTGTAATTTTATAAATGGGTTAGTAGTAAGCGAGACGTGTTCATGAGTTACATTCAGTCATTTTTTGGAACACATGCTTATGAGGTCCTATTTTTAAATTTATACTAAGTTTAGAGCAACAGGTCCAGAAAAACAACTGTAAAAACAGTGTCCTGTAAATGTTTTGAAACATGATATACGTGATATAATGGCTGATAAATGAAAAAATGGAAGAAACACCCCTCACCCATGATATTTCTCAGTTTGTCCATCAGAGGGCACTCTACAATTTTCCTCTGGGTTTGGATCACAACAGCTAGTTGATCTGAGCAGTCATATTGAGTGAAGATATAAATAAATAAATAAATGTAACAAACGTAAGGAAAATTTATTTACGTTCCATGTGTCCCATGAAAGAAAAATATCAGCCGATATTTTAGAATATCACATTTTTAAATCGCCAAATATCGTATCAGTATCAGTCTTAAAAATCCTATATGGGTTGAGCTAAAATGATTCACATCCACACAGTTTGTTTTTTTTAATCCATGCATCTCTACATTTTAGCCTGCACGCTTCCTTTACGCTTCATAAAGATGTGCATACACTTTGTTCAGTATAGCCACAACATATCGCACTTATTCGACTCTAAGTCCACTTATCTATTTGCTAGTGCTGGAAAACTTTAAATCCATGTAGAAACTGTGTAATACTCTAAATGTCTAGACTCACAAATTATATCGTCTTTGCCGTCATTGTTCGGAAATGTTATTTTGTTCATTTTAGACACTAAGGACTCTGTGCAAATGGTTTACACACATTATTTGGTGACTTTGTACATTCTTAGTTGGGTGTATGTTGGTGTCGACACCTCTGCTGTATCAGGTCTGTCAACATATCTATCACACAGAATACACAGTATGACATATAATCAGCATATACCTCTTTGTTCTACAGCTTCATTGGACTGGCTGCTCAGCAACATAAGAACTTAACACTCCGTTTGTGTGGATAAAGAGGATGTGTGATAAGATACTGGTGATTCACTCTTGAATAAACATAAACAAAAATGCTCGAATCACTCAAATCAGCTTTCAGTTAGTTCTTAGCTTGTTCTAAGATTACGTTTAAGCTACTTTTACAAACAGACAAATGCACACCTGTGCTCACAAACACAAAAAAGCTCACATCATTAAAGAAATCTGCAATGAGTTTGAGTTAGCCAGTAAGCTAAACAGCACCTCGGTGACTGACTTGCGTGGTGTGTGTGTGCGTCTGTTTCTGTTTGAAAGGGGCGTGTTTTGCTATTCATAGTTGTCAGAACTTCAGAGGTCTATTAGAGGTCAGTGTGAGTCCTTCTAATAGCAACTGCAGCCGCACAGGGCCTTTCAAACATCCACTGTGGACACGGTCTCAACCTTTCTTCAGACACACACTGTGAACAGTGAGTAAAGAGTGTTTTTGTTTTTAATTTCGGCCTGTCAATAAGCAGTCTTAGATTTGAGAAAATGTACTTACTTGCACTTAAGGTTGTCCTTGAGCTGATTTGAAAGATATGTTATTGCTGCTTCTCTTTTACAGTGTAAAGTGTTAAAAATACAGTTTACTCTGATGTTTATGATTTCTGAACCTGAGGATAAACAGATCTGAACACTGGTAATGAATGTCGCCTTTACTTTGTGGTTGGTTGTTCAATATAAAAATTCTCATCTGAGCACAGGTTACCGTATTTATTTGTCAGTCAATATATATAAATTGAATTTAATTGAACTGAATCCACAATTATAAGTCGATGACAGCTTCACTGCAGTACTTTGTGCCAGTTGGCACTGCTTCCGTTTGTCACAGGATTTTTGTTAATAATAGAAGTAGGTGAAAAGTCAATTGTTGTTGCTGCTCACTTGCTCATTTACCTCACAGAGGTCAAAAGAGTTAAACACAGTTCATGGGGTTCCAGCCACCCAGGCTGATAAAACAAGTGAGCTGCACAGAAGACAATGTGAAATGTTGGAGCGCTAAATGATTATTTAATGTGCTGCTTCCATATTAACACGTATTAATTTTAAAAAAAAAATCTAGTTGACTATATTAGTGAATTTAAATAGGTTTTTCCTTCATCAGGCTTCTCATACTTCATTTAACATGTCATTAAAAATCAGGCATTCAGCCTACTTGTGACTCACTTTATTGTTGTATGAATATTTCATTAGAATAGAGCCATATGTCCATGACAGTGAGGAGTGAGCTCATTTCTAAACCATTCAAAGCAGAAAGCTTCCTCTTGTTCAGCATCTGTGGCCAACCATCTTGTTGTATTTTCACTGAGGCTTGTGATCAGAAAATAAGACGGGAGTCATTTTTATTTCCCATGTCTGTGTCGAATGGGGGGAGGAAAACAGAGTATGTTTCAAGAATTCTTCAGCAACTCGAATTGATTAAAAAAAAAAGCTAAATTCTTAATGAAAATTCACCTGCACAATTTAAAAATGCAAAGACCGAGATGACAAATAACACACAGTGCAGCAGGGGACAAAGTTGACCTTGAAGCTGACATTTAGTATATATAAAAAAATTGTTATGGTAAAACACATTTGCACACAATAAACGATCTGACTACATAAAATGGATGGCAATTTAGTGCTGAAATGTTTCAAATGTATAACAGCAATAATAAGAAGAAGATCTATAGAAAATTGACCTCTGCAAGTGAGGAAATTAGGAAATAAAGTTGAGTAATCGTGTACCTGTGAGATCACATTAGAGTGTGCTCAGGGATATTTCATTCGCTAGAATATCATTTATAAATAAAGACACATACTAGATGGATATTGATGTCATAAATAGCAGGAATCTTAAGCTTCCAAATAAAAGAACAGATGTGATATATGACTCTGAACACGATGCAGTCGCAACAAAACATTTTTAGATTTTTAGTTCTGCTAAGAGGAGCGGGAAACGCACTCGCTCAAACTACATTACAAAAGGAAAGATGGGGATAAATGAAACTGGTTTTAGGGGATTTTTATTCCCTGGCTGTAAACTCTGTAGGAAACTGACACCTTTCTTATTAATTTTATTGTATTTTTAATGTTGCTAGTTGTTTTGATCTATGTTGTTCAGCACTTTGGTCTGCCTGGTGTGTTCTTAAAGTGCTATACAAATAAACAATGATGATGATGATGATGATAGGTGCAAGATAGCTAACCCTTCTCCTTATATCAGGGGATCTGTTGATTTTTCTGCTAACCCAGCCAGTTTGCTTTCTTCCAACTCAAGCTCTTATCAACCATAATTCCCAGGAGCTGATATTTGCGGCATTTCAACAAACATGATTATGATTTTAGCTATCTTTCCTTTTTTTGTTTTTTATAAAATAGTTTTATTTATAAATCTTGATGTTTTAAACAAAGCCTGAACTATTTTAATTTTTTTTATCTTCAGTATTCACATTTACTGAAACCTCTTGAAAGTTTTGCACTACATGGATTAAGAAGATAAAGTGCAACAATTTAAAAAGGCCAAATATTACATTATTTTTGTACAGCATGATTTCTTAACTCTTCATTAAATGATGTAGCGTTTAGAGCTTGGAAACACATACTTTTTGTAGTTAGTGTATTACTGAGCTGTGCTGCTGCTCCATCTCTGCGACAAGCCTCCAACCATTCAGTCTCAGTTTATCCTTGAAGCTTTTATTATGCGCAGTATGTTTTTGTGTTACCGCGTCAGTTTGCCAGAAATAGATGTTGATGTCAGAGAAAAGTTAAAGCTGTAGACATGATACAGTCCTTTTAAAAACATTTGTTTTTTGGGATCATGTTACTCTACAGTTTTACAGTAAATATTAATATCAAACCTGAGATTGCTACACTGGGTGGAGATTGATGTGCAGGTTAAGTAAAGGTATCGGAGGGTTTATAGGGTAAGTTGTGCCTGTTTTGTTTTGTTAAGCTGAGGTTTTAGTTTTATAGAGTACAGTTCTGTATGTGTTCTTGTTGTTATGTAAAGGTCAGCTATTTAGCCAGGTTTGTTTGATTCCTTACAGCCTCAGAAATTATTTGGAGTCTGGCTCCATCGGGCCCTTTAAACATGTTGCATGAGGAGGGATGATAACTATTACCTTGGAGCCTACAGGTGGATGGCAGGGTGGTGTAGGTAGGAAAAGCAGCAGTACTAACGTGTCTGAGGGACAGGTGACCACAAAAACAAAGGGGCTGTGTTTCGAACCTGATGTGAGAAAAGTTGAGGCCATGAAACTGGTCAGCTTGAGTTTCCAGCATCAAGTAGCTTGCAGGCTTTTTCCAGGATTTCACTTGATGGAAAAATTTCCTATAACAGTCATATTATGTGGTTTATTTATTTATTTCCTCCACACAAGGCTCTGAGCTTAATGAAAACTAAAACGGCGTGCCCAAGTCAAAACTTGTGACCAAATAACTTGTTTCTTTTCTGTTTTTTCTGCAGGTTCAGTGCAAAACAACCATGCAGGCTCAGGAAGTCCTGAGACAGCTGCGGATCCCCGAGCTGGATGATTTTCGGCAGTACGTCCGAGGCTTTCCCACCAACGCCCTCATGGGTATGGGTGCCTTCGCCGCCATCACCACCTACTGGTTTGCCACCCGGCCGAAGGCCCTCAAACCACCTTGTGATCTTGGACTGCAGTCAGTGGAGTTACCAGTGAGTGATCTCTTTTGTTTTCCAGTTAAACTTTCTGGATTTAGGTTTCGGTTTTACGGTAATATGTGTTAGTGGAATTTCTAAAGCTTGATCTCTTATACAATGACGACTGGGCAAAAAACACTGATCAGTTGACTTCATTCACTGGAAATGTTAATGGATTCTCTCCAGGAGCTTAATCACAGCTCCATTAGTGTCAGTTTTAGTAGTTACAAGCCATGACTTCATTACTTCCTGTTACATTAAAAGTACTAAAATGTTTTTCATACATTCACAGTTGGTGCTGCTGATGGAGCGAGCCTTACTGAACGTTGTTTTATTATTTCAGGGTGCACAGTGTTGTCACTTGTAGCCCAGTCTTTGCATTGGAGCTCATGAGTAGATAAACGTGTTAAGGGATCGGGACGAGTTTTATTAGTTTATGAACTTTGTTTCTTTGCAGGGTGGCGAGCGTGCGAGAAGATCGGTGCTGTGCGAAGACGGCTCTTACCTGACACACTACTATGACGATGCACGCACATTATACGAGGTGTTCCTACGAGGGCTCAGAGTATCAAGTTAGTGTCTCTCTTGTACGTGTTAAATATAAGAAATCCCTAAAGACGCTGATGTTGGATAAACGTTTCTCTCTTTTGCAGATAATGGACCTTGTCTAGGATCGAGGAAACCAAACCAGCCATATGAATGGCAGACATATAAAGAGGTTGGATGGGCACCATGGCCATATCAGTGTGGGATTTTACAACCATCAGAGTGGAAATTTATTTTAAAAACTGGACTTTATTTGTATTTTTTTTTTTTTTTTTTGCACAGGTAATAGATAGAGGAGAATACATCGGCTCTGCCCTCCTACACAGAGGACACTCTCACACAGGAGACAAATTCATCGGCATCTTCTCTCAAAACAGACCAGAGGTAAAGCTCAAGTCTTCCTCTCATGTTATTCGACAGTGTTTCTGTGATCACTAACCACAAGATAACTGCATTCTTGCATTACAAGGGCAGATTAAAAGGGTAAATATATACTCAGGCGACACTTCTCTTTCAGCTGAAGTCATATTTGTTTTGTAATTTCACAGTAGATCAGCAGTGTCTGAAATACTGAGATCAGCCATTCTGGTACATACAACCGTTTCATGCTTAGAGTTATGATACTCATGTTAAACTTGGTCATCTTGACCATGTCTGTAGGCATAAAAGCAGGTTGCTACCCTGTAATTTGCTGATTTACTTTAATGAGCAGCTGAACAGGTGATCCTAGCAAAGTGCCTGGTTAAGTGTAGACACACTTCCCATTTCTGATGGGAGACCTGTTATAAATGAGTTAGAAAATGACTAATTTATCCATCTGACATAAATACTGTTTGTACTATACGAAAAACTGTTACATTGTTAGTCAAAAGGTGTGTCAGATATTGCACTTTTTTCATTAAGATCTCTGTGGCATAAATTATTCTCGCTTTCATACAAGCAGCATTACCAAGTTGTGTTTTTCTGTCTCTTTCCTTCTTTTCCACGGCTGAACTCCAATTAATGATACTGTTTCTATGCAGTGGACCATTACAGAGCTCGGCTGTTACACGTACTCCTTGGTGGCTGTCCCGCTGTATGACACACTCGGCACTGAAGCCATTGACTACATTATTGATAGAGGTATAAAAAAGGGCACCATCTCACACTAACCACCACATCGCCTGCAGCACTGTCAGAGTGCTTTTTAAATTAAGGACCGCAACAATGGAAGATTCAATTAATGGTTCATTTGGCGCCGTCTGTTTCACAGCCGCCATCTCAACAGTGATCTGTGACGTCCCTGAAAAGGCCCGGATGATTCTGGACTGTGTCAGCGGAAAGGCGCGAGCGGTGAAGACGATTATTCTCATCGACGCGTTTGACAGCGACCTGGTGACCCGCGCAAAGGAGAACTGCATCGAGATTCTGAGTTTGAAGGAACTGGAGGTGAGAATAAGAATCTGATTTGTCATTTTCAGATGTTTGAGTTTCACAAATGTTCATTCTTGCTGTGCTGTGAAAATCGTGTCATCTTCTGTGTCATGTCTGCGCTATAGAGCAGTCCCCAAAAAGTTGATTCTGTTCTTCTTGACGTAACGTTTTCAGTGGGAGAAATGTTTCATCACTCATTCAAGTGACTTCTTCAGTCCCAGCTGACTGCAAGTTTCCCTAACCTTATAAACAGTTGTGGCATACAAATGAAAAAACCCATCCACATAGATTGCTCTTTACACACTTTTTCAGTTGTTGTGTTTTCTAACACACACACACAAACAACAACAGCCTCAGGTCCCTGCACGATGGTGCTCCAGTGTGTCAGCCTCCCCTGCAGCCACGCCACAAACCACGCCCTGCCACAAACTATATTTGTATAATGACATAATGGTCTTTGATGAGTGGTTATTGATCAATGCTCATGACAATTTTAATATTAATGATCAAGAAAAATTGAATTCACAGCTCATCATTCACCAGTGGTGCTAGTTTCAGCCATTATGCAAATGTACTGTTTATAAGTTCGAAGAAACCTGCAGTCAGATGAGACTGAAGAATTCCTTACCTGGATGATTGAGCATGCATCAAGACACTATAGAATTTTTTTGCATGCACGTAGAAATGACTGTGAAGGCGACTCTGATTTGAATATTTCAGCATGTTTCTGTTTGTGTTTCGGAACCATCCAGCCGTGTTCGTGCTAAGTTGAAATCAAACCCTTAGCAGGACTTCCTGCAGATGTACTAATAGACCGTACATTTTTGTTTCCAGGCCTTGGGTAAAGCTAACCTCAAGCAACCAGTGGTGAGTAGTAACAGCATGCCATCTTTATCTGATTTTTTTTTTTAAGGCCGTTCTTTTTGACTAAATTACTCCCCATATGTATCAGTGTTGCTCTGTGATCTGTGATTACAGCCTCCCAAACCAAAGGACCAGGCTCTTATCTGCTTTACCTCTGGAACAACAGGTGACTACAGGGTTGTTATTACTTTAACATTTCTGAAATGTTATGTTTTTATGTTATATGTCATCATAATTGTTTTTTTATTTTGTTTGTTTTGCTTTAACTTTCAGGATACCCAAAAGGTGCAATGATTTCTCATGAAAACGTAATCTGCAACACCGGCGCTTTCATTAAAGTGACCAAGGTAAACACAACCACCCACCAGCACTCTAATATTTTTAACTGGTTTATCTCACTGAAACCTTTCCAAACAATAATAACACAGAGGCTCTCACCTGGATCGCCCTCAGACCATCATCAGACTGTAAGAAAGACTCAATCATGGAAAATAAAATCATGTAACCTCTTTTTTCATGTACCCCTTTAAAGATGCAATAAACAAACATCAAAGATGAATGGCAACACTTGATAAAGAACAGAAGCATAAAGTCTTATTTCTTAATTAAGTTAAATTGTGTTTTGAAGTACACAAGCTGTTCTATAACAAATGTAAAGGTAGATTATAGAAAAACAAACCATTTCATTCCATTGATTTTCTGAATGTCATAAAAAAGCCAAAACCTTCATCCATCGTTGAACTGTTCCAAATCGGCTTCTACAATCAAACCTTCTTTTGTTCTCATAACATCTACATCAGATAGAAACAACATGAAGCTGACTGATGGCTCTAATATCCCTGTCTGGTCCCTGTTGCCTCTCCTTGATTCCTCTTTGTATTTTCCTCTGTCCGTCTGTCCCGCTCCCTCCTGTGTGGTGTCGTCCGTCATCTAGGAAACATTGAAGCCCACAGCTAAAGATGTGCTCATCTCCTTCCTGCCTTTGGCCCATATGTTTGAGCGTGTAGTGGAGGTAAAGAACAGAGTGCTTCACCTGCATGTGTTTTGTGTGTCCCTCTGCAGGTAAACTGCATGCTGAACGTCCATGACATTCACGTATCCTATCTCCCTCTAGCTCACATGTTTGAGAGGGTTGTGGAGGTATGTTGCTTACCTTAAGATGCACTGCACAATGAATTTATTAATGGAGTTAATATTTAGGAGTCAGCAAGGAAGGAAAGGACTGCTAGTATAATGTTTGTGAGACATGTACAGCTAGTTTACTCATATCTTCTCTTTACTATTTAGATTATCCTTTAACCCCTTAATGGGCAGCGTATCGTATTTGATGCATGTGCTTTTGTGAGTTTTATCATCAGTGTTATTTATACAATTAAAGGTTTAAAATGTATGCACTCCTACACGTTTTTCATAGTTGTCCAGTAGGTCATATTAGAGTCTTTGGCAGACCCATTTTGGAAACCGTGCCTTACATTTGACACCCCTGCTTTAGTGTGTTTAAATGCAGCATTAGTGCCCTCGTGTGGTCAGAATATCATTTTTAATTTGTCAAAGTTGGACTGAACAGCATCTTTTCCCTCCATCAGTGTGTCGTACTCGTCCACGGGGCTCGAATCGGCTACTTCCAAGGGGACATTCGACTCTTGATGGATGATCTGAAAACACTCCAGCCAACAGTCTTCCCTGTCGTCCCCCGCCTCCTCAACCGCATGTTTGACAAGGTCAGTTTATGCTATTTACGCGCTTTTGTGGTCAGAAGTGCCATTTCTCTGCTCTGCTGCTTTGCATGAAGCACGATTTGGATTGTTCTCATTGCTCTGCAGGTTTTTGGTCAAGCCAACACGCCGCTGAAAAGATGGCTGCTCGATTTTGCCTTCAGAAGGAAAGAGGCGGAGCTAAAGAATGGAGTGGTCCGAAAAGACAGCATGTGGGACAAACTCATCTTCAAGAAAGTGCAGGTAAACATGCAGCACTTTGAGAGGTTACGTGCCGCCCAGCAGTCTTTCAAACAGCACGCACGTTGAAGCATGGCGAGAAACGGAGACACAAAATGGATAAAGACGTCCACTGATTTGACCTTTTCGTCAAAATTATTTTGTTAAATGAATCTGCAGCGGTTATTGTGATGCTTAATAAATTAGTTTTGATTTGACATTTTGGAGCCTTCCTGTTTGTTTTGTGTTGTAGGCGAGCCTCGGCGGCCGTGTGAGACTCATGATTACAGGAGCGGCCCCGGTATCCCCGACCATCCTGACTTTCCTGAGAGCTGCTCTCGGCTGTCAGGTGAGCCACATTCTCATGTGTAATTTTTTTTAATACTTTGTTTATGAATATTATTAATAACACGGGAGCTTTCCACAGTTTTATGAAGGTTACGGCCAGACTGAATGCACAGCTGGTTGTACCATGTCGATGCCTGGGGACTGGTCAGCAGGTAAAACTTTCACTAAACTTTCACTAAATTTTGCAATTTGTAGACACAGTGATGTTACTAAAACTGTTCTGTCGTCAGGTCACGTTGGACCTCCTCTGCCCTGCAATGCTGTTAAACTGGTGGATGTGGCAGAAATGAATTACCTGGCAGCCAATGGAGAGGGAGAGGTGAGGAGTGGGATTCATCAAACGTATCAGCCATTACGGAGACTTACAGTCAGGTTTTAACAGGATCCAGACTTGCTTTGTTTTAAAGGAAAAGACAAAAACATGACACAGAACCTAAATACAAAACTATTATAAACATATTAAAGAACCAGAATGTATATTTAAGTGACACATTTCTTCTATAACATAACCAATATGGTAATTTTATTATTTTGAAACTCTAGCCTCGGTGTACAGTAATAAAAATTAACGCTGAATCCACTGAAAACAGTCTTAAAGTTTACATCATCCTCATAAATCTTTAACTTAGTACAACATAATTAGAATTTCGCCTTGCATACAACAAAAGGAAACACTTTAAAGGAGAGGCTTTCCTTTAACATTTCAAATCAATGTTGGCTTCAAACACGGACACAATCGTGAAACTATTTGTAAAAACAAAATGTAGCAGGGTTAAATAAAAACAAATTTAAAACAAGAACAAATTAAGCAAACAGCTTCTGATTTATACTCTCGGTTGTTCTAGGTGTGCGTAAAAGGACCAAATGTATTCCAGGGATACCTGAAAGACCCTGACAGAACAGCTGAGGCAATTGATAAGGATGAATGGCTGCACACTGGTGACATTGGGAAATGGCTTCCTGTAAGTAAAACAGGCTGAGTGATGATGTGAATGGTGATGATCACTGTGCATAAACCTAAACTTACTTTGCTCTTGTGGTTCACTGCAGAACGGCACTCTGAAAATCATTGACAGAAAGAAACACATTTTTAAGCTGGCACAGGGAGAGTACATCGCCCCGGAGAAAATCGAAACCATCTATGTTCGCAGCGACCCCGTGGCCCAGGTGTTTGTTCATGGTGATAGCTTACAGGTAAGGATTAAATTTCAGACTGTTATTTTACACAAATAGTCTGTTTGAAGCATTTGATTCTCATCTGGTCCATGTTGTGTTATAAAGGCATGCCTGGTGGGGATAGTGGTGCCCGATCCTGACTTCTTACCTATTTGGGCCAAGAAAAAAGGGTTTGAAGGCTCGTACTCTGAGCTGTGTGACAACAAGGTCAGATTTATTACTATCAGCAGTCTGAACATGCAGTCTCACTCTCTTTGCCTGCCTAACATCTTCCGACCTTTTTCAGGATGTCAAGAAGGCAATTCTGGAGGACATCTTGAATTTGGGCAAAGAAGCAGGACTCAAGTCCTTTGAACAGGTGACTGGTCCTGTGTAACTTCAAGCGCAGCCAGTGCTTCACACAAACAGACTTCAATTCATTTGAGGGGGATGCCGAGGAAAATTATAAGTGCACAATCCTTTTGGTTTTATTTTGAAGGATCCAAACCTTCCTGCCTTGTATTTCACTAAGGACAGGCAGGCCAGGTCACTGTGATGGTGCTAATCTTTAGGCTGTGCTTTGAATATATTGTGCAGCTATTTAGTATTTAATAATGAAATTAATTTCTGCAGAGCACCTTACATGAATGTATTATTTTACTTGAAAAAGCATGATTGAGTCTCTTTCTGGTTTCACAACCACTCAGAGTGGCACCGCAAGATTCACACTTCAAAGACCAAGAATTTTGCAATATATGCATCCTTAAAAATTATTTGCAGCCACACTAAAGTAAGCGTTTGCTCTGTCGTTTTTGTTTTTTTTTTCTCTGCAGGTGAGGGACATTGTGTTACATCCCGAGATGTTCTCTATCCAGAACGGTCTGCTGACTCCCACCCTGAAAGCCAAGAGGGCTGAGCTTCGGAGCCACTTCAGAGAACAGATCGATGAACTTTATGCCAAAATTAAGATGTAAGCCAAGTTAAGGGGTGTATTAGAGGGAAGCCGTTCAGAGACAGCCAGAACCAAACTGTGTGCTGAGGAAGTCTCACTTTTTCTGCAAGTGACAATCTTAATAGTTATGTGGGGAAAAAGCCTTCAGGATAATTGGATTAATGAAAGTCAATTTAAAAGTGCATTTTATCCCCACTTTGATCAATAATCACACAGATGCATTATCCCAGCTAACACTGGCTAACTGGCAAAGAGAGCCACAGAACCCGCATCAAGTTTCTTGTGTAGTTTATCCAAGAATAAGGGTTAAAATGGTACAGGGCAAGTTTGACTTCCTGCTTTTATATCCGACAACTTCATGGTCAGAAGTCAGAAGGTGAATCCTGAAAACATTTCTGCTATTTCTATTCATGAGAGCAACGAGAGAAAATCTTTGAAAAACGCTTCTACAACAGTGACAGATATTAACTATTTATATGCCATGACATTTCATGCTTTGGTTATCTATTTAAGGGGATATTTAATATCATCTTTTTGTAAATAGTGTATCTGCTGGAAATTTTGTGTAAAGGGTACCATGCCAGATACTCTGTAGCTTCCCTGCATTCCCATGTTTCTCAGTGCTGCCGGCTGAAGGCCTTATAAATAAAGTTTTTGGTTAACAGCCTACTGAGAACCATGTTGGTTTACAGATTCTGGGCTTTTGTTTTTGGCGTTACTTTAAATGTTGCATGTAACATATTCACTGTTGCTTTTGAAATGCCTGACATTGCAGTGCCAAAGGCTGAGGAATGAAGCTGCACAACCATCGTTTGTATATTCTGCAAGTATTTGGGGTAAAAACATATAGCAACAGTGATATTTGTCGTTGATTTTTATGAAGCCAACCGGTTGTTTCCGTGTCTTTCACTGACACTTTGCAAAATCAGCAGTCTTCATTTCAGCCATTTGACAAAAAAAAAGAGTTTTTGTGAATGCTGGTTTTCTGACTTATGAATGATCATGATGTATATCCAATCGTGTCAAAGACCTCTTAACAGCACAAGCTGTACTGTTTAGTTTTTTTAATGATTTGTGATCTTGAAAAGGGAGTCAGGTCCAGTTTTGTGCTATAATGGAAAGTGTATCTGTCAAATGTACCAAATAAACAAAATATGGTCCTGCAGTTGTTAGCACTGTCACCTGATAGCAAGAAGGTCCTCCATGCTTCCATTCGGTGGGTATTTGTGTGGGTTCTCTCCAGGTAGGTCCAGGGAGTGTTTATAAAATTAGCAGGAGCAGTAGAGGCAGCCCGGTGATGGTGGAGAAGATGATCATAAACAGAAACTTGGCCAAGAATTTAATCTAGTGTGGTCTCCAGAGGCCCCGGAGGGATCCTGATCACACACCCGCACCATTTCAGCTGGCTCCTTTGAATGCAGCAGAGCAGCAGCTGTGCCATGTTACAGTTCATATTCAGTTTAAACTTAAGCAGGCAGTCAAGGATCTCCACTTGAGCAGAAGCACAAACACCTGCAGCTGTGTACTAAACAGCCAACCGCTTTATGCAATACTGCAAAACGGTACAAATCTCATGCTCTACTGGGAATCAAAATCTGCCATACATTTAAGCAGGAGCTGGTCTGAGATCTCTTCACTCTTCCGTTCGAAATCGTCCAGACTCTCCAAATAGTCCCGATCATCTCCCCACACATCAGATTTCTCCTCCTCTGTGTGAGCTGTGCTCTGTTGGCCCTTGGGTTTATGTTCCTGGCTGATTTCAATGTTGCCAGCATCATCCATGAGGTACGCCTGGTCCTCCTCATCCTGTAACAAACAGAAGACGAGATTACCGACTGATGCACGTTAAAGTTAAAACGCTGTCAAAATTAATGAACTAACCAGCGTCAAGATGTAGCTGATACAGATCTCTTGTGGCAGTGGGTAACCTGTAACAGGGACACAGTCAGATCACGTTTCCTTAAATTACTTTGAATACAAGTCAGTATGGCAGCTCTTTCAGATCGTCACTTACTCGAGGACCTGAAGTTCCTGCACTCAGGATCGTGGCACTTCTGGTACCACACTTCCTCTTTCAGATCCACAACGATCCTGCAGAGGGTGACAGAGCCAAATCAGAAAGTGGAAGGACACCCATCGACAATCTTCAGAAGATGAAAGAAACAAACTGCACTCACATGATGTTGTTGCTTTTGTGAAACCGCCCCACATTTTCACACCAGCGGTATTTGGCGATGTCATAGACGAGAAGTTGCTCTGCAGCGAAGTAGTTCCATCGTCTTAAGCCTGAGGAAATTTATGAGATCATAAAAGTTGGGCAGGATGATATATGTGCACTGCTGCACTTTTCTTTTCAGGAAAAAAAAACATCTGATTGTTTCACTCAGCTGGATATAACGTCAGAAAACCACAATTTAAGCCAGATGAACTCTACAGACTGAAATAGTTCACGAGCAAATGTTTTCACAGTATAATGCTTACTTCCTTGTATCCCATCCTTTCGAACCACCGTTAACACAAAGTTGTCCACTTCTTGGTGAGGGGATGACAGGAAGCCAGAAAGTGCACCTGTCAGTAATATACGGGAAAAAGTTTCACATATCAATTATTTTCACCCTCAATCTATTGAGGTGAAACCAACAATAAAATTAATGCCATAAAATGACTATATGCAGGAATACTTCACATTTTTTAAGATTAAGCAAAATTCTGGTCTCGGTTCAGCGTTACCTGAGTCTGAACCCGACCCTTGCTGGCACTTAGAGGGGGAGATTTTGGGCTCACTTGATTCTGGGACATCCCATGTAAGAATCCTCTGACCTATGAAGCTGATGCACAGGAATGAGTCTTTATGTGTGGCACTTTTTTTTAAAAAAAAGGAAGAAGAAGATCACAGCACACAGGAATGTGAGCTGTTTATGCCCAATGTACCTCACGTTACACACTAAGGAGGTCAAGAAAATGCTTTCCTCCAAAGAAGTCCCCTTTTCAGGTTTGGCAATACACTGGTTATCTTCTGCCACAGTGAACGCAGCATTCTTCCCCGCTTTGGATGACTTGTACAGGCGGAAATTTCTGTTCTTCGTGTAGACACCTGTGTGTTGAAATAAAAATCCACGGTACGTGAAGGCAAATTGTGTAAATGCATATCTTTACATATAAAAAAGGACAAAGTAATTTTTTGTAATCTGATTTCTATTTACCAAGATCCACAAAAAGGGAGTCTCGGCCATCTTTGTTTTTCACCTTGAGGAAGCTGAGGTCTCTCCCTTCCTCTTTACGCCTCTTCATCTCTGGACTCGCTGCTTGTGTTCTACTCAGGGCAATAAGTGCAAAATATTAAGCTTAAACATTGAGCACATAGAAATAAAAACATGCAGTTTTTACAGGTCTTGGAAAACAAACCGTGTTTCAGAGTTTTCTGAGTCCACTCCATTATCGAGGTGGCTTCCATTTTTGGCTTTGTTTAGGATAGGCTGAAGAATTGCATGGATGAACCTGCCTACAAAACCCAAATCAGATGGAACATATGAATAATATGCAGATATTAACATGCTGATGTTTTCCATGTAGGACTGAACATACCAACATGAATGTTGTCTTTGAAAGCTGCTTGTTGGAGACAGAAGATGAGATGTCTGCTGAATTTCTCCTCAGTGCTGGAGTCGAGATTGAGGACATTTTTCGCAGAGCATTCAATCCCATAAACCTCCAATAACTTGTCACAGACGTACTGTCACCACAAAATGCAGAGAGGGGTAAACATATAAACATATCAAATGTTTAAACTAAGAAATTTTACTATTTTATGGAAAACATTTGCTCAGTTTGAATTAGATGGATGCTAACTGATGCTAAATCACATACTGCATCTATTAAAAGAGTATGGCTTCATAGTAGAAGAGTCTGGTTGCTGAACTGCCCTGGCCTTTAGTTAAGGTATTTCATAGTTTTTCTGTGGCTAGTTGTGAATAAAATGTGGGTCTAAGAGATTTGCAAATCCTTGCATTCTGTTTTTATTCACATTTTATGCAGGGTCCCACCTTTCTGGTCTTCATGCTGTATGTACATAATCTAGTAAATGTTTCTCACTAGTCAGATTTCAGTGTCCAAAAGCAAGTTATAACCATCCGTTTTTACAAATTAGTTGTCACAATTAAATTTCATTATTATCAGTAAAATAAACTCCTGCTTCGGGAATTTCAAATCAGTTTTATTTATATATTGCCAGCTGACAACAAAAACAGTCATTTCAAGGTTCGCTATGAAAATACCACAGTCAATGTAGATTGATTCATAATTACTGTCTTAATGTGTGTAAATCAAGCTGCTTTATTAAACTACTTTAAACAGGAAGTAGTAAAACAGAAACATGGACCCCACCTGAATGAGCAAAGACACCATAGTTTTTCCATCAGATCCTTTGTTTGAAGGTTTGTGGAACTCCAAGTCCAAGTAGAGCTTACAGACAGCTCCCTCTGGTATAACCTCATAACAGTGCATCAAAGACTGGGTGTAAGTCCTGAAAAATAATACAAAAACTCAACACCTGAACATCAAACTTTTAGTGAACACAAAAGGAGCTGCATAAAAAGCGGGTAGTAACTGATATATATATTTATATTACCTGTAGTAAAACCACAGCTCACTGTAACTGGTAATCAGGTAAATCCTTTGACCCATGGGCTCCTTTTCTTTTTCAAGTGCAAAAACTTGCACAGCCTTGAGAATGAAAGGCACAAAATTCAGCAATGTCCCCTCCACATACAGTATGGAAACATTAAAGTAGAGGGTCTTGTGTACCTCTTTGCAGCTCTGAGCGAAGCTGATAGCCATGCATTGACGAGGGAAGAGTTTCCAAACAGACGAAGGCTGGCAGGGCAACAGTCGAGGCTTGTAAGGTGTCGTCAAAGGATTTTTCTGGAACGACTGAGCGAGCCGCTCGACCTTCTTCAGTCGATCCCCCCACTTACTCATCTTCAAGCTTGTATTAACCTCCAATTAGCAAAGTCTCTGTTGTACTCACTCAAGGAGAGTTTCACTCAGTAATCCTCAGTTATCCTGATCCATTCTTCAACCTAAAGTAAAAACTACATATGGCATATTGATTAGATGGAGCTGTGCACTACAGTTTAACAACACTGTAACCCTGTACACCCTGAGAACTTATAAACTGGCAACTCCAAGCTGGGTATATAAAAGCTGACAAGTGTTGCCACAGCAGGTTGTGTGATTTGCTTAAGTTTCATGCCCCTGATGCCCGTCCTGATCCAGCCTCAAAAGGGTTTCTGTGTCTCCCACTGGAATAGGACTAGTGACAAAGTGATGCATTAACCACATCTGTAAAAAAAATTTAGAAGCAACAGGTACACTAGCTGGCTCATCAGTTTTGACTCATTCTCTTTGCTCAATATTTTCAGATGGATTACAATTTAAGACATCCTAAAAAACATGTAACTGTCAAAGAAATAAGACAGAGTCAGATTAGACTCCTGCCATTGTATGCCATCTGTTTTTTTTTTTTAACTGTTATCAGACTATGACCTTTGTTGTGATGCTTTTATATTCTCATACTCATAATTCAATAAACAACTGGAACACTCAGACAGCATCCACATGGACAGCTCCAAAAGGAAAGGATGTGTCCCCGCAGAAAAACATAAAATAGCTTTTTTATATTTATTAAAACATTCATGACATCCAACGGCTTGTATACTTTTATTAATATCTGGCAGCTGAGCCTTAACAGTATATAAAAATGGGCAAATATGTTATACAGTTATATCCTGCTGCACATTTGCCTGATATGCGTGTCATTAACTCTAAAAAGTCAAAAATATGGTTCTGAAATGTCACGATTTTTGTTTTTTACATGTAATGTTTTATGTTCCAAATATGAGTGCTTGTAAAGTACTCGTAAATACTTCTTCAGCCACTGTAATCTATCTGCTACCCATTTGTACACAGGCACAGACTCTACAGTCTAAGTGAATAACAGTGAAACAGAGCTAATGTAACTTTAAGTTAGCTCGCATTAACTTTAAAGCGAGATAATGCGAAAGGTCGTTAAGGTTTAAGGAGTTAATTAAATTGTTTTACCGTTGTGTTTAAGTGTAATTGTCCACCCAGTCTCTCGACAGTCGGTCAAAGCGAGTAGTAAACAGAAGTAAACAGATGCAAACAGACATGCGGAACTTCACGTCTTGTTTTTCGTTTTTCGCGCTTCGGGAACCGGAAATGAGACTGTTTCCGGTTACAAGACCGGAGACAGAAAAGAGAAGTTTTTCTGACCTTCATAATTCATATTAATAAAGTGGGAAGTTTTATACATACAAAAGCGCTTAATATTCAGGCGCTTAAAGTATTGTTACTACCGTAAACACCAACAGCACAGGATTTACATTTCCTGGATTAACACTATGTTTAACAAAATAAAAGCCTTAATTTGAAATATATTATAACATTTCAAACGTAATATAAAGTTATATATTATTTTCTGTCTTACATAATTTCCTCTGATCAATCTCCCAAAATCATCTTTTAACTGTGATTCAACACATCTTTTGGAAAGCTAAGGACAGTTTCACCAGCCACACTCATATGGAGGACAACAAGTATGGAGGACCACATCGAAATGAAAATTTCTGTGCTTAATTAATGAATTGTAAAATAAAATCTGCATTTGTAAATTCATTTTTGAATTCCAATTTAATAAACTGATTTTTAAAATGCTTTTTAAGTCTTCATTTCAAAAAACATTTTCGATTTCCACTTTAATAAACTTCATCTCAAAAAACATTTTCGAATTGCACTTTAACAAACTGCATCTCAAAAACCTTTTTTCAATTGCACTTTAATAAACTGCATTTCAAAAAACATTTTCGGATTCTACTTTAATAAACTTCATTTCAAGAATCTTTTTCGAATTGCACTTTAATAAACTGCATTTCAAAAACATTTTTTCGAATTGCACTTTAATAAACTGCATTTCAAAATCCATTTCCCTTTCCTGTTCACTCAGGGATTAACGTGTGGATTAACAGTTGGATTAACAACTTCATTTTAAAAATCCTGCTGCTATTCAATTTAGCCACACCGTGGGATGTAAGGAGCTCTCTGATTGGTCAGACAGCTGCCTGCTTTATTCACTGTTACGCGCACACTTTAGGCGCCACAGTGCACAATGCACACTGTTGGAGAAGTAGTTATGACCTGGTATATTTGCTGGATCGATAGCTAGCTAGCGCTTCTAATGTATCCTTCATGGCCCACCATATCCCAGAATTCATAGCGCGGCCCAGCGCCAAATTCATTTCCAATAATGGCGGCCGCTACTAAGTTGCTCTTATTACTCTTTATGGGCCACAAAATAAACTTTTAACATATTTTCAGGCGAGAATGTAGCTGTGTAAACTTCAAATATCTGCTTGGTTTATCAAGACATCACATATTTGCAAACGTGCTCTTGACGGTTTTGGAGACGCCTGTTCCCCACCAGCTCGATAGCTAGCCGGCTGGCGAGAACACTGAACTCCCGGCACATCCCCCCGC
>VUQR01024541.1:8881-19649 GCA_015108515.1 Hemichromis elongatus
CCCCCCCCCCCCCCAATCTAAACTCTCATTTCTTTTACAGAAACCACACATACACACAACACCACACAGTGAGAGTGCTAAGCTGAGATTAGAGTGCCACTTCCCTTTGGATTTTTGATGATTAGTGGCTCCTCAACTAAGTCCCTCATATCACATATGTCCACTGCAGCTAAGTCACTAATCGGACAGCGACGGACGTCCATTAACAGGCCGAATAATCGCCATCAGCCGTGGTTAACCGTCTCCTGGCCATCGCTTACTGTAATCAACGCGTCCATTTCACGTTGGCACGTCAGCGGCGGCAAGCTTACGCAAGCGTGTTTAAATACAGGCAGCGAGCTTATGAACACGCGATCGATGCTGCTCTCACACGCGAAACGTCCCCCAGAAACGCATCCAGACACATTTCAAATGAATTAAGCAAAGTGGGGACAAAGATTTGTTTAAGCTTTGAGGGAGAGCGAGGCAAAGACAAAAGCAGCCATCACAGAAATGTCACAGACTATCGCACGCACACACACACACACACACCCGGCTCTTTCACTCTGTGTGTCTGGCTGCTAACATAATCATGGTGCTAACTGCTCTTGTTAACTCCTCTACTCAGAACAAGCTTTCAGGGAGCGTGGGAGCCTCCTCTGGAGAATTCCACAGTAAAGTGTGCGTCTGTGCCTCGGCATATGCACGCATGAGTGTGCGTGTGCGTGTTCGCACCCTCGCTTTAAATTACAACCCATTATTTCAGCCACCACACAGTCGGTTGGAGCTATCGTCTGCAGTAAAAATAAGCGCAGAGGCTAATTCCAAAGGGCTGTCAGGAGCCAACGTGACATTTGTGTTTTCGTTATTTCCCCCCCCCCACCAGCACCTTGAGAGCGCTAAGAAGTGCCTGCCTGTCACTCAGGTGTGGGGTCTATTTGCGTGGAAATGTGAGCTATCTTTGAAATTGTTCTCTGAGGGGATGGAAGGGCATATCAAAATAGTTGAGCGGAATGTGCCTTTTAGATAAGGCGCCCAGAGCGTTTTGCCTCCGAGGAGCAGACCGCAACATTTACATCCGTATGACACCTCGGGCAGGAATTTCAACAAATGTTTCCCCCGCGTGTCGTGCTATCGCTCCCTTTATTGCCATCTTTTTCTTTTTGTTTATCCTCCTCTTTTTCCTCCTTCACTTCTCAGCTTTCAAAACAGTTTCCCCATCTCTTTCTACCTCCGTCTCTCCGTCACACGCTGTTGAACTTATTTGAACACTGCTTGTCCTCCTGCTCTTTCCCTCTCCCCGTCTTTTCTCCCTCTCCCTCCCCCGGTGTTGTCTTACTCACTGTTCCCTCTTTACACAATCAGCTGTTTGTAAGAATGTCGCTCCATCCCTCCCCTCTCTCTCCCTCTCCCTCCTTCTTTCCCTTCTTCTCCGAGCAGACTCTTAAGGATATTGCCTAATATCTATTTATAGACTGTCCTTTCGAACAGTGGGATGAGTGGGGCAGCAACAGAGAGGAAAAGCTGAGATGGAGGCGTAAAGATTAGGAAGGAGGAGGTCAGCGATATTCCCTTTTACTTTGGAGTTGCTTTGATATATTTAAATATTCTTGACAAGCACAAGATTTGTTTTAGACTTTGAGAGAACTTTGGGCCAATAAGCCATCAAACATCAGCGACCTGTAGTCAAAATACCAATTTTAAAGGGATCCATTCTGATGAAGTGTGAGAATAAAGTAAAAACAAATGTGCCGATTGTACGAATTTCACTAAAACTGCTGTAAAACGCTGAACTTTCCGTAATCGTTTTCTCTGTCTAAATAAACAGTGCATAACGGGAAGAAAATGTGAACGCAGCTCCTGCCTGTATATGCTCATACACTCACAGAGACACACCCTTACACACACACACACATATACACAAAGGCGCAAACACACACTCAGCCTCGCAAACACAAAGCATCCTCTGTGAGGTGCCCTAAATCGGCGCCCGGCAGCTCAAACCGTGTTTCCTGTCCAGCTTAACCACAAAAGGCAATAACACACAACCCTAATGTCACCACTGTTAATCACACACACACGCTGGAGAAAAAAAGTCATGCGTGTAGTGTGTGTGTGTGTGAGTGAGTGTAAAGAGAGAGAGAAAACGAGAGAGCAAAGGGGGTGGGCGCAAAAAAGACGTGGGCTAACTCATGTGGCCTCTGGGACTACCTCCCTCTCTCTCTCCCTTATTCTGTCTGTCTCGCTCGCCCATTCATCCACCCAAAGCTTTAGTCACCACAGGGGCATCGCTCCACATACTTAACGTTTTATTTTTTTCCCTCTTTAAAACTTTTATTTATGTCCTTACACTGAGTCACTGAGCTACATGACCGTCTGGCGTTTAAGTGACGGAGAAATCATAAAGCAAAACGGGAGTAATAAGGAGAGCCATCTACGCCGTGGCAGGCCGTGGGAAAATCTCGAGTGCTGCCATTGAAGAAGGAAGACGAGAGGCAGAAGTGGGGAGTGAGGGGAGGCAGACGGAGAGAGGAGAAAAAGTGCATCCGGTGGACGGCGGCCCCGCTCCCCTGGTGTTTTGCGAGGGGGAGACGATGCATAATGTTTATTGAGCGACGGACAGTGTTTTTCCATTGTTGTGCCAGGGACACTATTTGTGCTGCATTTGTTAAGCAATCCATAAAGGAGTCACAACATTTGTCTCACTGTCAGCGACTTGGCCTGCCCCTGTAAACCCACACACACACACACACAGATAAACACACACAAAATGCAAGCTCATTCTCTCACATAAATGACAACACACAAATACGAGCGCACACAGAGTCCCAGCTGGCCTCTTTCTTTCGTCCCCGCACTTTGAAACTCTCCCACCTCGGCCCAAATGGTCTCCTCCTTTTTCCTCCAACCCCCTACCCCCTCCTTACCCCATCACTCTGTCTCTCTCTCTCTCTCTCTCTCACCCCCTCGCTACCTCACTACCTGGAAAAACAGAGGTTTCATTGTCGCACTCCGGGAGGGAGCTCCGAGCTACTGAAACTGTCTCCTATTGAAGATTCGAAGGATGGAGAGTGTGTAAATGTGAACGGCAGAGAGCGACAGCAAAAGCAACATCGTGGGATTAGCACAACACAAGCTGCCTGGATTGATGGATGGCTAAAGAAATGGGGGAAAAAGAAGGAAAAGAGAAAAAGCGAATATACAGTGCATGCACCCGGCTAAGCTTTCTGGCTCTGCTGACAACAGAAACCCACCACCTGACCTCTGACTCCAACCCCATGACCTTATGTCATATGACTACACTCTAGTTAGCCTGGAGGGAACACCTCTGTCAGTCTCTCTTGCTTTTATCGCACGTACTTTTCCCCCACTAAATCACTTCTCATCATTCTCACTTTCTTTCATCCCCTCCTCCTCGTCCTCACCCGTCCACAAACACAACAACAAAAACAAATGTGGCCTAATATTTCCCTCTCTCTGCTGGCTGTTGGCGAGGGTCAGCTGAGCACACCAGGGTGGGAGGTCGCGGTGGGAGAGAGAGTTGGAGGGTTGAAGGGTTGGGTAGGAGTGTGCTGAGAAAGGGGAGGAAGTGGGGAGGAGGGGTGGGGAGAGGCTTTGGCATTCTCCTCTGGTATTTTTCTGTCTGTCGTTCTTTCTTTCCTTTTCTTTCTTTTTTTTTTTTTTTTACCCCCCCCTTCTCGTTCCATGGATGGAGACACGGTTATCAAGCCTCTCTGGGGACAGACAATATGCTCCAGACAATGGCCTCCAGTCCAAGGTGGTGGTGGAGGGGGGGGACAGAGAGAGAGGGAGAGGGAGAGAGAGGGAGGCCAGGACAGGGCCACAGGGGAAGAGAAGGGCAGAATGGCGCATTAGTTTGCAGAGCACGGACACTCTACTCAATTACTCTACTCTCTCTCCTTCAGACACACATTCTCCTTTTCCTCCAACACACACACACACACACACACACCACTTTAATCTCACCCCCTTTTAAATGAAGTACAGCGACACTTGCACTGCAAGCAGCACTGCTCACTCAAATTGGAAACAAGTTGTTATCGGCCAGCCACGAGAACTTGGTCTTTAAAAACTGTCTGTTCCTCTATAATTATAAAACGAAAGCCAATAAATATTCTAATAAACAGAAATAAACAGAAGCGGAAGACTCTATTCTGATTTAGTGGAAGTTGCAGATTCACAATAAAATGCCGGTCTTACGGCTAAGAAAAACAACAACAAAAAAGTTTTAAAAGTGCGGAAATTGATCCCACAATGGGAGAATTACTGCTGACTGACCGTAACAGCTGATTAATATGGAGCTTTTCAATCGCAGAGAACAATGCATCACATTTCAGGTGTTTATCTGAGAGGGTAGTTAACAATTAGAGGTGTCTGTGCTTGAGTTGAGGGCATGATTAAATGTGCCTCTGCCACTGAAGATAAATTAAAATGACAAATATTGAAACTGTTGAAACGTGTCGAGGAAACCGAGTAAAGTCCTTCCGGCTGCTAATGCCGCTCTAGCTGCTGAGTGCGACGCAACTCCGTATCTGAGTGTGTCCTGCTTAAACTGTTCAAAGTGTTGACACGTCCACTGTTGACTGTCTCTACCCCCTTCATCTCTACTCACTCACACACACACACGCACGCACGCACGCACGCACGCACGCACACACACACACACAAGACGGAGGGGACAAATGGAGGGGTGTGAAAATCCACCACTGCCTTAACACCACATTGACAGGGACCTCTTCCTCTCTCTCCTCTTCCTTCACCCCATCACCCCCGCCCGCCCGCCCGCCCGCCCTTAAACTCTTCATCTCTTGCACTCTCACTTTTCTGTAAATCTGCTTCTTTTTCTTTGTGGGTGAGGAATGTGTCAGTTTGACCACATCGTTTCTTTTCCTTCATCTCCTCGTCCACCAGCAGCGGCATCTGCGGCTCCTTCAAATGTCTGTTTTTCTCTCTTCTTCTTCCTCCTCTTCTTTTCTTTTTTTTTTAAACCCCCCTTCTCTCATGATTTGGTTGCTTTGGCTTTCTCCGTTTCTTCCAGTGTGTATATTTCTGTTCTGTTTGTGCAAACAGATGAGGCCGTTCTAGCGAAGGCAGTCTGTTTCCACTATTTTCAGTTTCACATTGGAAATTCTGATACACAGCAGAACGCTCAAGGAAGCAAAAAAAAAAAAGTGATTGAAATCACAAAAAAGCAGAAGGCAAAATTATAATATGAAATAATGTAAATTGCAAAATTATGAGACTATGTCGAAGCAACAAGAAAAGACAAGAATTGGATGAATTTTTTTGCATTGTTAAGTGAACGACACAAAACACAAAACTCACTTGCAAAAAAAAAATAAAAATAAAATCATACATTTACATAGATCTCTTTCAATCCCTTTCCCAACTGCTATTTTTAATAAAAAGTTAATTTGAGCAAACTGCATGATTTTCAAAGAAGAAAAGAGGAATTAGAGAAGAGGAAGTTTGATGGGAAGAAGAAGAAGCGCGGGTGAAGGAGGCGAGCGGGCACTTACAGAGACACAGGAACCGAGAGCATCTCACCCACCGAGGCTGGAGCGCACACACACTCTGGCAGCTCGCGCGCGCTCCGCTCGCTGAGAGACGAGCGCTCGACGCACACACTCGAAACGCGCCGCTCAATGGAAGGTTCACCTCACTCGCCCGCTCGTATGAAAATACACACACTCTCACACGCACGCAAACACAAACACACACACACACGCGCACCACGGCCGCAGTGATGGAGTGCATTACTGGAAAGCAAGACTTTTAAGCGCTCTCCTCCTAAGTCATTGTAATCCCTGCATTTATCTCCATACATTCTGCTTTTCTGTGTAATCCTTTAAATTTTTAATTCCTCATAGCTGTTGTCATCTTTTTTTTTTTCTCCCCTCTCTCCTCTAACCACTTTGCCGGATTGAACGGTTTATTAAAAACACATTTTTTTTTTGTTGCCACATCTAAATGTGTTCTTAATTCAAGGGGGGCCCCCAAAAATCCACCCCCCCCACCCTCGGCACACACACAACCCACCCGCCGACCCCAGTTTATCTCTGAACAAAAGATTAGTTTCATCGGGGTGTTAAAAAAAAAAAACACACAACAAAAATAAATAAATAACAGAGCGCTGCTATAATGCAATAAAAGTCAAGCGGGCAAAGGGAGACAGGAGAGTGTGTGTGTGTGTGTGTGTTGGTATTAAATCGTAGGGTATTATAACATAATCTGTCTCTCGCAGCATTAGCATCAAACAACCATTATTCCACAGGCAAAAGCCACTTGTGTTGACAGTGTTGGAAAAGGGCAAGGTTAGAGGGTTGACACCTCTAAATGAAGCAGGCCTGCACAAACAACATTGAAATTAACATTAGCATAAGGCAAGGGGGGGAAAAATAAAAAAATATATAGAAAAAACAACAACACTGCCATGGAGACTGACAATAGGATTACTAAGGGTTTGCATGAATTTGGATTAAGTGAAAAATAAATCACAAATAAACAGAACTTTTAAAAAGGGAAGCGGGGCAGAGTGCAAACCCTTCAAATACAGGACGGCGTATTTCTATATTTTAACAGATTATTTTTAAACATTTTAATGTTTGAAAAAGAAGAAATGCTAAGTTTATTTCTGACTTGCTCAGAGCAACTTCATACATATTAGGTTGGTTTAGGTTTACAGGACGAGTTGCGAGTGGATGCACGAGTAGTTGAAGTTGAGGTGAGTGAGCAGTGCGGACGAAATGATGAGAGGAACGGCGCACACGTTCTGACTTTAACACACAAACACACACACACACACCTCTAAGTTTACTTTTTCTCTCTTACAGACACACCAAGGTTTTGAATGAACAGAACTTTAGTCGGTAAACACAAAGGAGGGGGAAAAAAAAGAGTCCTTTCTCCCACTGTTGTTACAAACGCGTACACACGTATCGCTTGATATACGTTTTCTTTGCATATACCAAAAGCGTAGCAGTCAATCTTCAAGTCTCCCCCCCTTACCATCTCCCACTGTCACACACACAAACACAGAGACGCACACACACTCTTCCAGTCTCAAACTCAGCGGACTCGCTGAGACAGCTGCTCAACACACAAACACACGCACGCAGTCCGAGTCTTCTCTTCACACACACAGCAACTTTCTGCTTTATACCCCTGTCCTCCCTGCCTGCATCCCGCGCCGTCCTCAGCCTCTGTCATCTGTATGTGAACGCGTGTGTGTGTGTGTTCGTGTGCGTGTGTGTGAGAGAGAAAGCGTCACGTACCTGTTACACTCCTGAGGTAGCTCAGGCTCAGTGAGCATGCTGGAGTAAGGGTCCGTCTCTCTCGACAACAACAACATAAAACAGTCCCACAATGCTCAGATGAACAAGGTTAGTCTCCCAAAAACAAGACGGGATAGAAGTGATCCTTCAACCTCACACACACTGCTGATTCTCTCTCTCTCTCTCTCTCCCTCTGTGTGTTCCTCTCTCTCTCTCTACTCACACACTTTCAGCCTCACACCCTCCCTCTCTCTCTTTTTCGCTCTGCCTCCGTCCCTCCTCTTCTCCCTCCCTCGCTGTAAGCTGTGAGATCTATGCTCTGCTCTTAAAGGGCCAGCAGCACAGTCTCCTAGTCTTTCGCTCAGTGCGTGACTGTGTGTGTTGGGGTTTGTGTGTGTGTGTATGTGTGTGTATGCAAAGGGGAGGGGCTGTTTGACCAGAGGGCTCATCTATCTCTCAGCGTAAATGCACAGCAGTGCTGCCCCCTTCCACAAGTCCATCTCTCTCTTGCCCTCTCCCTCTCTCTCTCTCTCTCTCACACACACACACACACACAGTGTTCAAACACTTAGTTACAGACACACTTCAGACTGATAGGACCACTACAAGCCCTCATACACTTTATTATGCAATAAGCAGGGAATTAATGACATGACACCTAACAGAACAAACTACACACCTCGTCTGAATGTGACGCTAGCTGTTCTATAAGAAGAGGGGTTTTTTCAGGTTTAAAGTGCACTAATGGGAGCTTTTATAGTCTTTTGCCACACACAGAAAATCCTGAGCATTAACTGCATTCAACAGGGAATCATTTTTAATTCTTCTGGAAAACCAGTGCAAACAAAAATACATTAAAGTTACCTTAATTAATCACTTATAGTGGATTGCTGCAACCTTTTGCCTGGTTTATTTGACTTCAGTATTAAAAACAAAAGAATTATAGAGAAAGAAGTTGTTCCAAGTTTGACAAATGAGTCTAACTCAGCTTGGGCCATTAAACACTTCTACACACTTCTAATGCTCTTACTGAATGCATACAGTCTGCTTTATATTATCCCCAGTCTAACGCTGTGGACTCATCCGTGCTTAATTGGTTATCTTGTCTTGTCCCAGCCTCTTTCACTGTCCCTTTGGTTCCACCCTGTTAGGAAAGTGAAGCTGTTTTTGTGCTTAACTTTGATTCACATCACGCTTTTGACATGATTGGCCATGCTAAGAGTAAAGTGAGAGAACTGTGGATGTGAAATAAACCTTGAAACAAGATTAATATGAGATAAAAAGCCAAATTAAATGACATTAACACTACTACCGTGTCTCCCACCAGTCTTTGGCTACGTCCACACTAATGCGTTTTCAAACGAAAACGCATCATTTTGTCTCCGTTTTGTCCTCCCGTCCACACTGAGACGGAGCTTCTGGTCAGGGAAAACGGAGCGTTTCGGATACGCTCTCGAAAACGCAAACATTTGGAGACGCAGCGTTTTGGCGTAGTGTCGACGGCCAAAACTGGAGACATTCCAAAACGATGACGTACGTTAGTCATATGATGCAGTCATGTGACCACTTTAACCAAGATGGTCAGACGGCATCGTACAGCAGTTGTTTTGTTTGCTCAAAGCCTTTAGTGGCCGTATTAAAGATTAATATGTACTCCTTTGTGACTCGGAGCAACAACTCCACCTCACTATCATTCCACTTGAAACATTCGGGGCTTTGTCTCGTCATTTTGCCGCCCGCGAATCGTCCTACGTTTCGCGCATGCGCAGTACTGGAACGTAAGCGTTTTGCCCCGTTTTAATGCGGACGCGCAACTGTGTGAAAATCAACTCAAAACAATAGTGTGGACGCGGAGTGTTTTCAGGCGAAATCTCCGTTTCAAAAACTATCCGGACTAGTGTGGACGTAGCCTTACTTGCACTATGCCATCTCGTAAGTTTTTATTCCTTTCATACGCATTTAAAAGCTAATTTGTGTCATCTGGGCCAAGCATGACACATACAACTCACATCCATCACCTTATCAGACACTTCTGCACAGTCCAACGTGCATTTTTCTCATCTCTGCTTCAGACTCAGCATGTTTTTGTAATGAGTCAAGTTTCTTTGAAAACACATGTTTATCGTCCAGTAGCCTACTTTAATCACCCATCTCTTTGTTCGTACCATCTTGACCTCTCCATATATTACTGTGCTAACATTTGTTGCTATTAACATCAATGTAGAATCTTACAATCAATGTTAGAATATTTCTTTGCCTTTAATTAATGTAGATCAATGTCAAGGACATGCGCTACAGGTTTTGACGAATGACTTCTATCGTCCAGCCAATCAGAGTCAGCCTGTCTTCATGGCCATAATATAACAAATAAAAACCTTAAGTGACTTTAATTTCCTTTCATTTTTCTTTCTTTGATACAGACATTTCATTCTGCCACAGAGAACAGTCTCGTTACAAGAAGACAGCTGAACACTTCCAAAAGAACATATGCCGACGCTCACATGCATGAATGAACGCATGCACACACGCGCATTTTCAAAATCACACAATGCACATATGCAACTCGACTGAAACCTTCACCAATCAGCTAAAACCATTATGTCCTTAGGTGTGCGTACAACACGAATGCCTGTGTGTATGTGTGCATCAGAGGTGCATGCTGCTTGCAGCCCTTAGTGCTGTCAGTCACTATTAAGGGTGTGTGGTCTGCGTGTCACACACACGGCCAATCCAGCTATTGTTCTGCAGAGCACAGAGAAAAGCAGAGCTGACAGACTGCCACTTCTGTGATACTTTAACACACACAGACACACACATACACACTCAGACACTGAGGGAGACCCACACAGGGGAAGGAGAGAAAGCAAACCCTGTCACTGTACCTACTGTAGACAAGTAGACACCTACTGTACACACACACACACACACACACACAACATGCATACACTGGTGTTAATATAGTGAGAGTACTTTAAAGATGTAGTGATGAAATCAAAAGCTTATTTTTGACTTGGAACAGCTGGAAACATCCTTTCACAACATCCATTCGGTAGCTCTTTTAAAAGCAATATTCCTAAGCAGTGGAAGTAGATCTAATATTAAGTTTACATTTTATTCTCTTGTACTTTTAGTATTTTGCAGCCAGAGTACTGACAGGGACTAGAAAGAGAGAGCAGATTTCTCCTGTATTGGCTTCTCTTCATTGGCTCCCTGTTAAATCCAGAATTTAATTCAAAATCCTGCTCCTCACATACAAGGTCTTAAATAATCAGGCCCCATCTTATCTTAATGACCTTGTAGTACCATATCACCCTATTAGAGCACTTCGCTCTCACACTGCAGGCTTACTTGTTGTTCCTAGAGTATTTAAAAGTAGAATGGGAGGGAGAGCCTTCAGTTTTCAGGCCCCTCTTCTATGGAACCAGCTTCCAGTTTGGATTCAGGAGACAGACACTATCTCTACTTTTAAGATTAGACTTAAAACTTTCCTTTTT
>VUQR01024544.1:2989-13295 GCA_015108515.1 Hemichromis elongatus
GGCCCTATGGTAGCTGAGATAGGCTCCAACATATCCCAGGAATCCCAAATTATGGTCTTACTAACAGAATTTTTCTGCTTTTCCCACTCTGTTGCTTAATTTGTCAACTCTGACCCTGCCTTTCACATGAATAAATAGTTATGAAGATTATTCAGATTTTTTTTTTAAACAAATTATAAAATGATTTGTAAAAAAGTAATTAAACCAAAGTGCTAGCAGTCATAACACTGCCAAGCCATGTGTAGGAGGCTCCAAGGGAGAAAAATAATAAAAAAGAGTTGATCATAATATTGTCAAGGTTTGTGCTAAAGACTCATTGGCAGGATGCACTGGAAGAAAGTTCAAGGATTTTAATGAACACTTCAAATTTATAAAGACTAAGTATTTATCCTTGTTCAAAAATCTCTGTTTCTTTGCAGGATTAAGTCATGTTACCATCAAGTTGTTTGACAGATGAGCATGTTTTTATTCCCAAGTTTGCTGGTTCAAGTAGTTATTACTTTTACAGGGGTGTCTTTGGGAGGCACAGAAACAGATAAGAATAATCTGTTTCTGATGAGTTTGAGCTCAGATGAGTATTTTCTTGTGGGGGAGAGTGGAACACCCAGGTTTCTCCAGAAGCAGGTGGCCACAGCATGACAAGATCTGAGACAAAAGAGGTCAGGTCTATGAACGAATTAACAGGTAAGCAAACAAAGCATCAGAGCTGTCAGTTTTGTGGTTGTGAATTACAGTAACACAATAAATACAAACAGTCCAACAAGGAATGTAAAGAAGAACTCCCAGACACACAGGACAGAGATAGAGAAGGCAGGTTAACACCTGAGAGGACAGGAGCATGGCTAACATATACTTACATTGTTTGCAACAACCTAACCAGTGGTTTTTAAATTTCATCTGTTAATTTTCTATCCATACATTGCTTTTCTATAGCCAACTCTGAGCATTAAAGCTGATTGATCCAAGTATACATAATGTTGATACTAATACTGGTATTGATATCCGATAAATACTAGCTTGATAGAATCGATATCTTAATTCCCTCCTATAAGTTCAGTATGTAGACCACTGAGTTGTGTTACATTTACACACACTGGAAAATGTCTGGACCTTTTTGTGTTAACTGTCACGTTTGTTTTATGTAACGCATGGCAGATTTGAACAACAGAAGCTCACCCAAAGTGTTTTAGAGACAGCCTTTACTTTTCAAGTCTCCAAAAAACTCAATTTCAAAATACAAGAAAAGCTGAAAGGTGTGTTTTGTTGTGCTTACTAATTATTGTGGAAAGTAAAAATCACTGTGATTTAGTGGCTGTTAAAATGTGTTTAGAAATGATTAATCTCATAACTCATGACACACTGCTCCCACCTGTTTACGCTGCTTTTATAGGTTAAAAGTAGCAGTACTGGTATGGATGTAAGTATTGGTGTGAAAATTTGCAGTACCACAATGCACTGCTGAGCATCAGTATTATGGACAACCAACTGCCGCAGCAAAAGCAAGACACAAGTCAGAGCTCTTTATGTGATCTCGTGCACAAGGGAGGCCGACCGAGGTCAAGCGCCTGAACCCCGTCAGACTCTCTGCCGGCTTTCCCCTAGCACTCCTTTTTATTGTGGTTACATGAATATGCATTGTTTCATTTACACGTGACGTTTTCAAACAGACATAAGCGTGAACAGAGTATGTGCATGTGTGTGTGTGTCAAGATGACCCTGTGAGTGACTCCCCAGATAGCTGGTGCCAGTTCTCATGAATAGAAAGTCTCTTATACCTGAACAGACACAAAGTACATGTTCTTCTCAACCCACATATCACAGGGTAAGATTGACCTTCCCAGGGCCTTAAGATGTTTATGAGGTATGCCAGAATAGGGAGTGAATGTGCTGCCATCTCTGTGTGCACTCCTGCACCCAGAGCATTAGCAGACCTAGATAAGGATGAGAAATTTTAATAACATAGAAAGAAAATATTTCTCTAACACTAAATGATTACATGTGTCTAAGTATAAATGAATATATGTTACTAAGCACAAATTATCACTCTCACACCTATGCTTATGAAATAGAGAAAAAAACACTGGTGTTTATGTGTTCTGTATAATAGTTTATCACATTGATAAGACAACTTTAGATTTCATTATGTTTGCTCTTTGAGCACACAGAAGACATTTTTTATCACATAAGAAGCATCAATAGATGCTCTTTCTGTAATTTGCAGCTTCAGTGCCTGTCCGTCGTGAAAAAGAGACAAAAACCATCGCGTCTCTTTTTACTCACTTAACTAAGTTTAGGGAATAACACCCACTTGCAGTGACATCTGTTTTCACCCTCAGATCATCTTTCTCTAGTGAATGAAAAAGGAGAAAATGTAGGATGACACTGATGTATTTGCAGGGCTATAGTATACAATATAGCATATATTCATAGGAGAAAATGAAGATTTAATGATGTATTAAAAGAATAAAAGGTGACAGACGTCTCAACCTCTGGCTGAGGCATCTCAACCTAAAGTTTCCTCAGGCCCTGCTGTTGTTGTTTCTTTGTTTGTTTTAAGAATTGCCCACAGATAATTGCTAGCAGATGAATTTGTAAAATCTGAATTTTTGTGCATCTGAAGTGCATTGACCTGGTGGTGACACCCCCCCCCAAAACACAAATAAACATTTTATTGTTTAGCATTAATATTTTATAACTTGTCCTGTTCAATCAGTATATTAAACCCATTAAAGGGTGCTTTTTTGCTCTGTTAACAAGTTAGGTTATATTCCTCTCAGGAAAAGCAACTTATAGTCTGACCTTGGTGATTTACGTTAACATTTACAGAGGCTATTGTATCCAGGCCACCATGCTTTCTGCTGCAGTTTCCTTTGTTCTTTTTATGCATGTTGGAGATAAAT
The DNA here is from genome assembly GCA_015108515.1 of Hemichromis elongatus. NCBI lineage: Eukaryota > Metazoa > Chordata > Actinopteri > Cichliformes > Cichlidae > Hemichromis > Hemichromis elongatus. The sequence continues at coordinate 5,890 of VUQR01024544.1, forward strand.
TTAATCTTCCTAGTCCTAAATTCATTATTTGCTCACAGTGATATATTATTTCTGTTTTACAATAATACCATTTGTGTAAACATTGTGAATACCAACACAAGGGAGGATGTGTAGTTTCACTGCAGAAATAAAACCAGCAGGAAGTAAACAAGCTTTCTGGGGGGGCACGCAAAAAGCCAAACAGTAATGTTTTATAGATTTTCTTGGCTATCCCTTTGACAGCACATCAAAACATACAGCTCTCCACACATGACACATATCAAGGCTCTCTGAAATAATTTATGAGACCCTCTTCGCGGCTGCTACCCACACTTGCACAACAGCAACTGAGATCTACAAACCAAATCAAACTGTTGTTGAGTTGGAAACTGGAGTTTCAGCTGTACCTTGCATTTCTAGATCAGCAAATAATACATGAGATAGATACACTTCAAAGCTCTAATGTGAAGGTGATATGTTAAGTAGCTCTTTATATTTTGAATTTGTAAGGCATTTTATAATTCCACAGAATTTTGAGAATATAATAATGTAATAGACACATTTTTATATCATTCTGGACTCTATAGTTTGGTTTATTCTTTAATTGCACATGCATGTAGCTTTGTGACAATGGACTGCAGTATATTTTCACATTGTTAAAGGCAGGTCCAAATTAAAGAAGAGGAAAAAAGTGTTTTTTCTAAGTTTTGGGGTCACCATGGGTGGTCAGATTCAACTAAAGTTCAGCTGTCATTTATTCTAAACTCTGTGTGGCGCACCATTCTTGCAAAAGATACCCCCTCGTTAAATTTTTATCATAATTATTCATATCATTTTCATACTCATTAAGTCATTCAGTGACCCATCATGCTTGCTGGATAGGGGCACTATTATCCAGCAGGATAGAAGCACTTAGAAGAACTTTTGTAATGATTTTCATTGACGTTGTCTCTGTAATGGGAGAAGTGAACCAAAACCATGTCACAAAAAGTCTTCCTCATCATAAAGTAGCTACTGGATTCATTCTCACTGTAGGGGTCGAGGCTTGCCACCCTAAATATGCAATGCATGGAGCCTGTATTCTCACAGGCCTACTGTTTCTCCCCACTCTATTTTTGTAAAGAAATCAGAAGTTGCCGTGTTAGAGTAAGTGTCATTATTGTCCGCTGTACCTGAATGAAACTGTGTTCTCCCCATGATGGATGGCGTTCCTCTGTAGCTCACCTTTGAATGATGAAATACATTAGCAGGCAGTAACAGTAGTACATGGAGACCAATTTTCTTCTAATTGGATATAATTGGATCTAAAACTTAATTTTGCTTAGTCTCTACACTATAGTGGTCTTAGTCACAAACCAGAAATTGCCCCTCCAGCTCCCTACATACCTTTTTTCTTGTTTTTTTTTCTTTAAATCAAGATGAAATCAGTGTGATGATAAATTCCAATGTAAAGAATGTTATTATCATTTGAACTTCAGATATTCTTTAAGATAACAGCTAGGATCAAACCTAAAGGACACGTGTCTGCGTCCACACTGGCAGTCTAATTTTGTTCAACAATCTACTTGTGTGGCCTTTCTATTTATACTGAAATCCTCCAACATAAAAATTATCTGCTACTACATATATGTATGTGCGAGGGAGTTTGTAAGGCATACTAATAAATATTTACCATATAAAAGTTTCTGTAGGTGGATAACTGGAGTCAGTCAAGCTGTGTGGGCAAGAAGTAAAATTTCAGCCTGTTGTACTTCTCCACTTTGCACCAACCGGCCAAAGCTAATCTTTCTTTCTTAAAAGTCAAATGATGCTTTTTTTATACGAAACCCTAAGGGAAGCACATTTTTGTAAAAAGCACCCACCTTTTTCTTTATGTGGGTCGGTCACCACTACCTTTCTGTCTGGCTGTCTGCAGAGCATTCGTCCACAGCTTTTAAAGATGTCTTTTACATTTGCATCCCTCATTGTGTCCCTTTCTATTTATAGGAATAAATGTAGCTGCACATGTTTAGTCATTCCCTCTTCTGCCAACGTGTCTGTCTCATTTTTAATATTCATATTTTTAGTCACACTGGTGGTGCCTCTACATGTGATAAATATCGTAAAAGAATACATTTCTAGACAAGATAAATCAGTGACCTTTAAAGAAACCAAATTGTGGTTTAGGAGTGTCTAAATTTAAATCAGAAATCAGTTAAACTAAATAACCCTTAGTGCTGGGATTTGGCCTTAGTTTGAGAAGAAGTCATTTGTTTATAGTAAATAAAATAAAGTGCTCTGTGTGGTTAGTAAGATCATTCAAAGTGCTATATACATGCCTGTCCATTCCACAGTACACATATGTGCTGTCAGTAAGTGTGCAGTAAGAGTTGTTGTAGCATATTGGCATAAATAATTCATTATGTTATTCTAACACATTTATAGTTTGATTACAATAGAGCTATTCACAGATGATTGAACCAGCTGCTTAAATTAATTTCTAGTCATCATAGTACAAAAATCCCCTTATTACCACACGTACAGTGTGCTGTCTTAATGAAAAAGCTTTCAGGTCAGTATCTGTGAATCTATCTGGTTTCCATAAAATTAAATAGGTGTGAGGATGCTGTGGTATCCAACAAGGTATGTGTAACAGAATGAATATTATATTTCAATATTAAATTATTAATCACCGTTAGTAGCCAATTACATTGTATGATCCTACTATAAATGGTAGCTGCCATCTGATTGTCTTCCACTCACTCACTCATTGCTGTACTGCCTTCCCCAGCTGTTACATGTAGGAGTCATGTACATGTCGCCTCTGCTTCAGACTCAATTGACACTTTTGTTGATTGGTGCGACTCTTGTTTTTGTAGAGAGCACCCGCAGATTATTTCCTTTGAAGCCTTCCGGTGCTGTGCTCTAAATTGAGCAGTGAGTGTTTGTATATTTGTTTTCTGAATGTTTGATCTGTAGATTCTCTTTTGTGTTACTCAGCTGGAAGGAGGTCCTTTTTCTAGCTGATGATCACCGCTGTGTTTCTGCAGTCAGGTTAACCCTTTAACAACTTTTTTCTCTTTTATTCAGAAGAGGAAGTGACTGGGTGCCTTGGTGGCGGGGCCTTGGGTATGCTGTGCTTATTTATGCACTCTTGGTTTGAGCTCCATACCATAGTGTGTGTGTGTATGTGTGTTTGTGTGAAGGTGAGCTGCCCCTGGGAGTTGTTGATTTTTTCTGGGCCTGACCTCATCTGGCATCCCATTCAGCCACTGTTAAGCTACAGCTTGGAATTTCACAGTACATGTAAAATTGGTTCATGGGTTCTTTTATGTGATATGTTTTAAACAGCTGTCGATAAATCATTTTTACACTGAACCACATCTCTCTTTCTCTCACATATAACCGACCTAAGAGCCTTCTTGATAATTAGCATAATTGTAAAGGCTTTTGAGCTCCCAATTGCTGCAATTGTAGTGTGTTTGTGGCATCATTGCTTACTTGCTCTTCTCCTCATTACCCTCCACCACCTTGTGATGCTACGTATGATTTCACCATTATGATTGCTGTAAAATGTATTTTTGTGTTTTAAAAAATGCCATAATATTTTTTTATTATTAATATTTGGACACAGACATGGTTGCTCGTCAAGATGTGGATGCATTTAACTGGAAAACACTTTCTTAGAAATAGTCCCCACTGCTGATCTCCACAGAAGACTATATTGAGACTACATTCCCAGATGTTTCATTATCAGCTCTAGATGTCAAACAAGTTTTTAAGTAGGTTTTGGGTTATCTGTGTATTATTGATGCAGCAGCAAGAGTGGGTGAGGTTATTTTGGCATCTTGTGTTAGCTTGGCTGTAGATATAAACAGTCTTTATAAAAACTAAGATGGGTGCAGGCAAGTGAAAACAAATACCTGTCAAGATTGAGCTGTGTGGCAGGTAAGTTTTGGACCCAAACCTGAGACTCCAAAAGCAGAAAGTAACACTCAAAAACAACTTTATTGCTGAGCACGTTTAGGAGAAAACAATCGAAGGACACAGCCATGAGGAATGACATGACAAAGAACAAAAGGAGACTCAGACAATATATACACACCGGGTAATTAGGCAAATGAGAAACATAAGGGAACACAGCTGAATGAAATCAGATCAAGGAGACAAGCTTTTTAGCTAGCTGACTAGTCTAGCTAGTTTGCTTTCTAACATTCTTGTTGGGGAAGTCATCAAACTACAGTTTATTTCATCCAAGCATTTATATATATTGTAATGTATAAAACGTGTTTTCTCCTTAGATCCGTAGCCACAACGACAAGGAAGCTACACAGAGAAAAGTGTTTAAGTAAAACATAGTTTTTACATCTAATATTCATTTAACTTTGAAATAATTTGAAAATGGGCCAGTTATCTGAACATTTCTGTGTTAAACTCAAACCCTTATGTCCCAATGCCTTTTGTCTGCAAATAGGTCTGTGACCCTGACCTTAGTGGAAACATGTTCCCCATCTTCACAAATCTAAATGGAATATCTGTTTGTGCAGTCTTACATGCACATAGACACATAGATGAATAAATAAAGAAAAGCAGCTTCTGTGTAAGCCTTTATGGGGAACTTCTGAAACCTCAAATTTATAAAAGGAATACATTTTTTAAAAAAACTGTTATTATTCATTTTTAATAACCCTGGGATTCCCTTTCATTGTATTTCTGTTTAACAGTTTAAATAGCAGTGAAATCTGTGTGGACGCATAATAAGTAAAGAACATTACTTTGTACATTATGGTCCTCGGTGCCTCCAGTAAGGCCCTACTCGTGATCTGGATCATAGGCTAGATTTAGTTTATGATTTTTTTAGCTCATCTCTGCATATCTTTGAAATTGTAAAAAAAAGTGGGTGAATGTGTGTGTGAATGGGTGGATGACTGTAATGTAAAGCGCTTTGGGATCCTTAGGGACTAGTAAAGCGCTATATAAATACAGGCCATTTACCATTAATTGCCACTTTTAATGATCACATGTCAGGTATTTTTATGGTTCCTGAAATAATGATCAAAACCAGTGCTCCTATTTGAAGCGCACATCCTTTCACATCAATTACCCCTGGCCAGTTTGCTATGGCTTTCAAAGGCCATACACTGAACTGTCACACAGATGAAATGATAATTATTTTAATGTCACATGGATATTGTTTCTTCATTAAGGTCATACATCTCTGAAGTAAAACCCCAACCACCGCTCAACAAGTCCATTTGTTCGCTCAGATATGCAATGCAGGAGAACAAAGCTTCAGTTCACTTCTACTATGAAATAAAAAGAACCAGATTGTCTTGTTTGTTATCTGTACATTTTAGTACAAGTATTTTGGTGCCTAATGCTGGTGTTCTCATGTTCTCATGAGTTCTCATGTTACTCATGACCATTTACAACATAGTACCAACCACCTTGTTTCATCAGTTTGAGACCACCTTATTTCTAAACTGAAACTGACAAGTTAAAAACCACAAGACTGATTACTTTCTACCCAGGTTCTTCGAAGGTATAGAAAGTAAAAGGGCCACCTATAAAATCAATATAAATAAGCTATGGCAAGTGAAAATAGCCAAGTGTCACAGGGCCATCAAATTAGATGGCCACAGGAGAAATAATTTTCTGTGGGGTATTGTTTGTCGAATGAGTCTTTTGCTGAATGTGGTCCTGTGCCTGTCCAGCACATCGTGGAGATAATATGAAGGATTGTCCCAATATTTTCTGTAACTTGGACAGCATCGTCCTCTCTGATGCTTCAGTCAGAGAGTCAAGCTCCACACCCACAGTGCTGCTGGCCTTGCAGGTCAGTTTATTCAGTCTGTTGGTGTCCACTGTCCTCAATATGCTGCCCCAGCACAGTACAACATAGCAGTGTGCACCGGTCACTGGCTACCAGAGATTCAGCAATTACAATTTGTGTCTGGTCACAGGTTCAGTCTCTCCAAATTTTAAGGATGCAACTGTGCTCTTCTTTTAAAAGTAAAGAAAATAATTCTTGATCGAAACGATCCATCAAACTCTAGACTAATCTCTAGCTTGACATTTCTGTCTAAACTTTTTGAAGTTTGATTGACACTGGTGAGATTTTTCAATCTGGTTTTAAATTATACCAAAAAGCACTGAATGTGCACTTTTAAGAGCTTCTAATGATCTTGTATGTATTGCAGATGCCAGTAACTGAGCTCTGCTTGTATTCTACAATCTTATTACTGGATTGGATGCTGCATTACATGAAAAATTGATTTCCTGTCTTGAGCTTGGTATTAGCAGCACAATGCTAAATTGATTCAAGTCATATATGACTACACTGAAATTAATAATCTGCTGCTTGAATGCAATTTTATTCACACCATGTCTCTTTAAAGGACTCAGGTATGCATGCATTGTGTATGTGTCTGTCTCTAAGTTATCCCAAAAAGTTGATTATGTTCATCTGGACTAGATCAATGACCACTGAGTAAAGGCCATGAGTACCCCACATAGCAGACAGGTCTGGCCCAGATCTGGTGTCAAGCTGGCACTTCTGACTAACTGGTGTCATGGCAGGGTGTATGTCAACCAGATGTGGGCCAGGTCTGAAAATGATGACACTATTTATTTTCCTATTTTAGTTTTTTAAAAAACCCCAAACATCATCATTAAAAGAGTGGCCACTGGCCTGTAGGTGTGTGGTGTCTTCTTCTACTTAGGGTCTTCTTGATATGATGTTCAGATGATCTTCCATCTATTTACACCTAAAGATAGATTGAACATCATTTCAACAAGGCCCTGAGAAAATGTGGTTACCCAGGTGGATATTTGTCAAAGCTGAGAAGATGCTTAAAGATTACTCCAGGTGATTTAAGAGAGAAGAAGGACAACTGCTGTCCAAGCAAAGTCCCTTAGTTCTCCCTTATGTGTGAGGAGTATCAGAACACCTGAGACACACACCGCATCTCTGTGGCTTTCAAACCTCAAAACACGCTGAGCATGCTGGTAATGGTTACAAAGCAAATGCAAAAAGGAATCTAAGATTAAACCTAAACTGGGAAAATCTCATATTAAACAAAGAACACTAGGAACACGAAGCAAGGAAGCTGAACATGGAAGCCTGGAGATAGGTGACCTGGAACAAAGCAGATGATCTGACGAGGGACAAACAGACACAATATACACACACAAAGGTGATTAGCCAAAGTGCAAACTATAGGAACACAGCTGGGACGAAATAGACGAAGTCTAAGACACAGAGAGAACCTAAAAGACAAGAGAACATAAACCAGAAATGATCAATAAACTCAGCAACATGAAAAGGACTAAACTCAATACTAAACTATAGAAAACTAAATCGTTACAATTTAAAAACACAAATAACTAAAAGTGCTGGGTCAAATGACCCACAACCATGACACATTCCCCAGCTCTCTGTGAATGTT
>VUQR01024546.1:1244-18191 GCA_015108515.1 Hemichromis elongatus
TCTTTTTTTTTTTTTTTTTAGTCGCACCATTGAGAAATTAGGTCGCATGTGCGACCAAACTGGTCACACTCTAGAGCCCTTTGTGGAAAATGGTAATGTAACCAAATTCCCTGAGGACAACGGTCTCATAGCAGAGTATCACAAGCAAAATTTGATCTCTGTTTGTACAAAGCCCAATTCAGGTGAGGGTTTTTCCACTGTGGAAAATGACGACAATGGCTAAAAAGGCATGCTTGTAAGGCAGTGCTAATATTAGCAAGTCTTATCAGGACAAACTGCATAAGACTGAGGAAGTGACAAAAAGATATCACTGTGGATTCCATGCCATCCCCTGGGAAATTGGGGGAAACTTAAACAAATTGGACTGGTGACCATCAAAATGACAGGGATATCACAGAGGCTTGTCAGGACCGCTCAATCTCAGCCTGATCCTGACAAGAGAAGATAGAGGCGGGTGCGGGGGTCCAATCCATTTCCTGTACATATATAGCAAAACTATCAAAACCGAGAGAGGAGTGGCACCTGTTGCCTCTATATATGTTCAATGAGCAAATGAGGTGAGCGCAGCAATACCCGTTTTGTTTTTTTCAGTACTGAACTGAGTAAGAACTATAGCAGCTTAGTTTGTTTAGCATTTGAAACAACCCTCCAAACAAATCATAATTCATAAGAGGTAGACCTAGGTTCATCTGATAAGAGTTTTCTTACAAAAAAGAAAGGCAGAAATATCATTTTTACATCAAAATATAACAGAGTAAGCCATAGTGAATAATTCTACATAAATAACTCGACAAATGTAGGGTTTCATACTTTATATTTTTTGGATTTATTACTGCCTGACACAGGAGTCACTGCTGCACTGGGTTTTTTTTGCCATGCTGGACAAAAAATACACTGTCACTGCCTCAAGTGTTACTAAAGTAGAAGTGCTTTAAGTGCACCAATGAAAAATGAACTCCATCAGCGAAATTGAGAATTTATGTAGTGCAATCAATGGCATCAATATCTCTGAGACCAGTGTAACACAACAGATAATACTCCCAACAAGCACAAAGAAACAGCACATGCAATTATACACCTTTTGCCCCCAAATGAAATCAAACTCACAGCAGTGCTATACCTGAACACCTAAAGGCCAACAGATAAAGTAGAAGCACCATTTAGAACAAATTTCCTCAAATGCAATCCCAGACAGTTTTGTCAGAAATTAACTTGGGCACAACAGTCAGAAAGTCAGCAAGTGAGACTAATACTGGACAAAAATTAGCGTACCTGCTGGGGGCCCTCCCCGTTGACCATGGCTGGGGGTGGTGGGGAGGCCAGGATTGGGAGTTCAGGGCTGAGAAGCTGGCCAGACTCCAGAGGTGGCGTGTGGTCTGCCATGTCTCCTTCATTCACACCACTGAAGAGGTACTGCTGCAACGAAGACAGGGTAATCAATGGAAATGTACAAAGTGTACAAAAAGGTTTGTGACGTCAACATCTCAAGTCATGAGAGTCATTCAGCCTGTGCAGAGAAATACATTTACCTAAAACATCTGCAGGCTGCAGCTTCTTTCTTCTCTCTGCAGGTACACACTATTAGTCCTTTTCCACTAGTACCTACTTGTCTTAGCTCAACTCAGCTAGACAGGGTTTTTGCAATTTTCTATTTAGTGGTAGTAACTGGTAACTAGTACTTTTTTATTACCTACGTGCCCAAGGTTCCGAGCAAGCTGAATCGATCGGAATATGTGAGGTTAACAGATTGCATGCCACCATCAATGGCGTCACTTGACGAGTCATGAAAGCAACTGGCATTTTTGATTTCCCCTTTCCTGTTAGAAGCTCACCAAATGGGAAAGAGAAATGGCTGGACAAAAACCATCTTTATGATCTCTTAGTCTGATAAAAAGCAACAGACCAAACAGCAGGTATACCATCGTCTCGACGTCCTCCGTGATGTGTTGTGTTTGTGTCACACACAAAATGACGTCGCAGGACTTTTGTGCAGATTTTGCTAATAATAAACCAACACATACTGGGTGATACTCAAATGCAATGAAAACAACTGAACCTGAGAAGATAATAGTGGAAAAGAAGCCTTTGAGTTCACGAATTCCTACTTTGTTTTTTTTGTTTTTAAATGAGATAAAGTTAAAAGTTAAAAATATAATATACTATGTTTACTCTGACCACCATCAAATGTTTTTTTTTCTTTCCCCATGAAAGCATGTACTAGTGATTTCACATTATGGGGAAACATTGCTTGAGGACTTCAAATTTAAGCAACTTATAGGATGAAAAGAAAACAAAAAATTCCTTTATAAGCACAGGGACTAAACCATGTCACCACCACACTGTAAAAAACTTTAAACTTTTTTTTTTTACAAAGTAAAGTTTAAAAAAAGTTTAGCATCTCCAGTTGACTCAGGATGACAATTAAAAAATATATATATACTGCCTTGCAATGACATAATTAGTTGCCTGTTCCAAAATGAATAATATTCAAAGAATAGTAGCTTCGTCAAGAAAAACGGAATGTAGTATTTTTAACGAGTACTTCCATTTTTGATTATTATTTCTGGGTCCTCTAACAAGGCTTTAATGTCTGCATGTAGGCCATTCATTGATGGTCTCGATTGACAGCTTGCTTACCTACTCTCCCGAGCTCCAAAGCACAACTGATTCTGACTTTTGACAAAAACTGTGACTGTTCTACAGACACACAGTTCCCTTTAATTTTTTTTAAGGAGAAACAATATTCTGCAGCATTTTGTATTTTTTGTGGCAGCTCAATTACCTGGCCTCTAAATTTGCTAATGCTAGCTTACTGTGTTTTCAGTAAGCTCATGTTAGCTTTGCTGAGAGGTTTAGGGACATGTCATGTCCTGAAAAACTGGACTTCACATCTGCTCTAACTCAAAACAAATCTGTATATTCACACAATGTTGGTGGTTCGATCCCAATCTCCTCAAGTCTGCATTCAACAACAAAGTGCTTAAACTGCAAAGACAAAATTAGCTTTATAAATTACATATGTGATGTTTAAGCATTTTTGTCCTTAACAGTCGGTACCAGAAATTTTACTTTGTTAAAGTAATTATTTTTTTTATTAAAATGTACAATGCCAGTGACATCTTTACTGATTCTAAGTTAACTCTGTGACCGTGTTTGTTGGCTCTGTTAATGGTAGCCATTCAGCAATCAAATAATCTGACATCACGTTTTTACGATTTGGTGTGTGTTACAAAATGTCACATGTATCATTGGCATTTAAAAGTCAATTTGATTACTGGAACATGTGACTAACAGTTTCAAATTACTTTTAAACACACATAATTTTTGTATAACCAATTTCCTTGTTATTTAATTAGTTCAGTCTGTTACCGTTATTGTCTTGGAGCAACTGAAACCCACATAATTTCCGTAGGGATTATTAAAGTATTCTGAATCTGATTATTTGACCCCCATCCAATTAAATAGACTCAATTTTGGCTGTTAACTGAGTATTTAATTACTTTACACTAGTCAACTAGTCAGTTGTTTCCCTCTTGTTTAATAACTTTTTAATCAGATATCAGGGATATCTTCAGTACAAATATGTGCATTTTCGTGTACCATGAATACATACAATGGCAATGTAATGAGGCAAATTTACACAGATCTGTGTTAGGTAACAACAATAAACAAACTCACGCAAGTTTCAAATATTTCAAAATTAGATAAAAAATATGCATCCAGCTTTCTCAATAAAGACCATCAGCTGGACTTGACTGTAGATAAGCTTATTAATGGCATTTGAGGGCAGTTGGCGTTCTATGGTTCAACTTCAGTTTTATATAAAAGGAGGGGTTAAGAAAACGTCGTGGTAAGTTGTTAAAATATCTTACCGCAACTTTCTTCCAGCTATTAGTCGTAGTCATCCTTGAACCATTGACTATAACAGGCAAATATTTGTAGGCTTCTAATTGGACCAGATTCACATGAGTCATACAAACACATGCGTTTGATCTATGAATGCAGCATAGAAGCTCAGTAACAGCAGAAGTCTGGTGTATAGCAGTCCAGATGTCAGTTACCATTATCAAATATCAAGCCAAAAGCCAAGATACATGCAAAAGCAGTATATCTGTACTACAGCACGTAGTTTGTCAACACACAGCAAAAAACTGTTCTATATAAATTCTGAGGTTGTGACATAAGCCAAGCTGAATGAATACTACAAATGAATGAAAGTGATACTAAAAAGTGGTTACATGTGTTACATGCAATTTTTCCTCAGACATTAAATACCTTACCTAGGTAAGAAAAGAAGGAAAAATGGCAGATTCAAAACCAAACCCAGGCTACATCCATACTAATGTTTTTTCATTTGAAAACGCATCGTTTTGTCTCCGTTTCGGTCTCCCGACCACACTGAGATGGAGTTTCTGGTCAGGGAAAAAGGAGCGTTTTTGGATACGCTCTCCAAAATGCGTACATTTGGAAACGCAGTGTTTTGGCGTAGTGTGGACAGCCAAAACGGAGACATTCCAAAACGATGAGGTATGTTAGTCATATGATGCAGTCATGTCATCACTTCAACCAAGATGGTCAAACAGCGTCGTACAGTAGTTGTTTTTGTTTGCTCACAGTTTTTAGTGGCCGTATCGAAACAACTGATGGAAATGACGCAGGTCGACTCGTCTAACGTTTCACGCATGCGCGGTACAGCAACGTAATCATATCTGGCCGTTTTAATGTGGACGCGCAACTGTGTGAAAACGCAAACACAAAGCTCCGTTTTCAAAACTACCCGGACTAGTGTGGACGTGGCCCCAGTGAGCCTTTAACTGAATTAAAAATCATTTGCATCACAATGTGAGAAGAAAGGACGATGGTATAATGTTTTGGACATGACTTATCATGTGACAGATATCAGCATTCAGATAAGAGCATGGCTGTAAAGGGTTTACACAGTGACTAAGAGAGAGGAAAAAGAAACTGGATGATGGTGTATAAAAAAAACATTAATCTGTTTTTTCAAAGATTCCCTTTTCATCTGTCCCCTCCAGTACACTGCACTGACCAACATCTTCTCACAAACCCTTTACATGACAAGTACATAAAAACTGACCACTTAGTAATTAATTACTAAATTCTAACGCTACAAAGATGAATAATAAATTTAGACCGTATCAGAATGTCCAGGGAAAACAAAACAAAACTGAACAAACAACCAAAACAAAAATGTTTTTTATTCAACACTCCAGTGACATAGGAGTAAAATATGTTGTCCACTGAAAACAAATTGTATACAATCGTTGCATGGCTAATAACATTTCAGTGAAAAGCAACAGAACACCATGACAGAAATGTAACGTGTCCTTGAACTTAATTACTCTCTGGCGCATGCGTGCCTAAACCTCACTGTGATCTGGCTTATCTGTTCACTTTAGTCCCTCCCCTCCTTAAGCTTTAACAACAAAGTCAGTTTACAGTGTGAGGTCAATAAACGAGGCCTGCAGAAGCATTTATGCAGCCATGAGGTTAACTTTTTGTAACACTAGCAGACTTTAGATGAATGGTGGACTTGTGTGCCCCTGAGGCCTCCAAGTTAATCACTGCAATCAGCTGGTAATTTTGTTCCAGTTGTAAATTATTTGCCAAAACCACAGTGACAACAGCTACCTAGAGGTCAGTAAAATGAGAAGCAAATATGGGAAATTCCTAATGACATACAATTCTTTATATTTCCTCTGACCACCCACCTTTTATGTAGTAGAAGTCAAATGTATTTTTCCCCCTGGGAAAAGATGATTTAAAGGCTCATTATGCATTTTCCAAATTTGATCGTGGCAAGTGGAACATTGTGATTTTGATTATTAAACATGTGAGAAAAGCTTTGGTTCTGAAAGCTAAAGATAACTATGAATATTCACCACCTACTACTACAAAAACAGCTGTAAGTCCTGTTATAGTTGCACTGCACGAAATCTGTATTGAAATAACAACAGATAACAGATGTTACATCTGTTGTTGCCCTGATTGTGCCTCACATTTGTTTGTGGCTACAGAGCAGTTGACAAGGTCACAGCAGCTGTTTTTCAGTTTCAGTTTTGGAGAAAACGGAAAAAAAAAACTTGAATATTTGAAGCAGCATTTCAGTTTAATTATCAGAAACACAAAGTTGTGGTAATGACAATTTTTGTCGTTTATTAATAGCAGGTCACGCTCTAGTTGTTACTTAACTGCAATGCGTAAATCTAATTGTACCACTTAGACATATTTTTGTACTAAACATCTGCACACGGGGTAACAGCTGGTCATCCTTTGAAAGTATTTGACGTAGCATTGTCGTTGACACTTGTTTAGCATTACCAGGCCTGTCAATTACACAAAGAGCTACTTCTATTTTATGTCACAGTGTCAGCACTAAATATGTTCAGAGATAGTGCTCTTTGTTGGCAATTTTTTAGCTTTTTTAGCAAGGTTAACAACCTCGCACCAGAGACTGTTTACTCTGGCTACAGGTGTGTGTGCTTAGCGTTATATCATAGCTATTAGTTATCTAACTGCAGCCTTATTGTAGACAAACGTACTGGCAAACAATAACCTTACAGATTATTCGACTTCCTTAAAATGATAGCGTCAATATGTTGTTCGCTGTAGCAAAACAAGACTTATTACCAAAAGCGCAGCTAACGTTACTCACCCAGTCAGTTGGCACAGCAGCAGTTTTGCTCAACACGCCGATGCACAGTGATGAGTCGTATGCAGCTCTTCCCCGAAATGTTTAACGTCAGCAAGCTTGGATGACCAGCAACTTTCTGCAGAACCCGAAGCTTATGATAACTTGCTAGCTACCCAGACACACAGAAGACAAGGCAAAGTGTAACATACTAGCGTAAGCTACCAAGCTAACAGTTAGCAAGATAGTATGCGGTCTTCTCATGAACGACGCAGGCTCGCGTTAACAGCACCTTAAAACGGCCGAAGTAGCTAGCGAGCGACTGTGACGATGCAAAGTATTGATAACGTCTCTCTAACCCTCGGTTTTATCGAGATAACTTTCCATCTAACCCTGTTCCTCGCATAAAAAGCAGGAATGTCGCCATCGCTTACACGACTTAGCGCGCATGCGTATTCGGGCAATTCATCACAAATCCCAATATACAAGATAGCAAAAATAAACGTTAAAAATGTAACTATATATAATTTTGTTCGTGTTGTGAACCCGGTCAGTATCCGGTGCTGTTATGATGATCTTCATTTGCCTACCTTTTTTTTCATCACTTTAAGAAAGACCTTACGGTTGACGTGTCTGTGACCGGTTCGTCCAACCAAGTCCGTCGGGGGGGAATCTAAGAATGCTACGTGGTCAGTCCAGGGACCACCTTGATGTTCTCCATATACGACTAGCCTGCTACTTCTACCTGGTTTGTATCCAGAAGAAGACAGTTGTACTAAATTTTAGCAAGCATGAATAAACTGCAGTATTTTACACGCGACAAAGCCAATACCGAATGTATGGAGAGAGAGAAAAAACAACCCTATGAGCAAATTTCACACACTGATCGAGGCAAGTGATGTCAAACCTTACGCTAAACAAAAAACACACACACAAAGATATTTTTATATTATTTCTATACTACAACAAAGCTTATTTTAGATATAAATTATTATATATATATTTTAAAAAATCGTTTTTCTGATTGCTTTGTGTTCTTCCTGCTTATTGATTTTTTCCCCAGGTTTGTTTTCTACTTGAAATTTATACCATTAGAAATTCATGTTGCCTGGAAACTGTAATATTCCCTTCATTCATGTGCCTTCCAAATTTGATTTAATTAAAAAGTATCTATCTATCTATCTATCTATCTATCTATCTATCTATCTATCTATCTATCTATCTATTATTTAAAACCTGCTTTCACGTGCTAGTCCTGACAGGCTGCAAGAGGTCAGACAAATACCCGGGAGCCTGTCCATTCAGGGCTTTGTAAGTCAACATTAAAAATTAAAATCCATTCTGAATTGAACAGGGAGCCGCTGAAGAGAGGTGAGCACCGGGGAAATACGTTCACGTCTTTTAGTTCGTGTGAAAAGATGAGCTGCAGCATTCTGGACCAACTGCAGTCTTGCAAAGCAGGGCCGACTAACTCCAACATATAATGAGTTGCAATAGTCCAGTTGGGATGTAATAAAAGCATGGATCGCCCATTCAAATTTTTTAAAAGATAAAAATGATTTCTCCTTACATAAAAACCTCAGTTTGAAAAAAAGACCACTGTACAACTGAGCTAATCTGTTTTTAAAAGGTAAAACTGTTGTCAAATATAACCCCCAAATTTTTGGCGTGTGACTTAAGGCTCAAAACTGTGCAGGTTAAAATGAGAAGTCCTGGGATTGCCACTTGGTCAAAACATTATCACTTAAGTTTTGTTCTGATAAAGTTAAGGAATTTAGAGGCCATCCAGGCTTTAACTTCACTAAGACAGTGAAGTAAGGGTTCTAGCAGAGCAGAACAGCTTATCTACAGTTGAAGATTAATCTGAGTGTCAATTCAATTCAATTTTATTTATATAGCACCAAATCACAACAACATTCACCTCAAGGTGCTTTTTATTGTAAGGTAGACCCTACAATAACACATACAAAGAAAAACCCAACAATCAAATGACCCCCTATGACCAAGCATTTGGCAACAGTGAAAAGGAAAAATCCCTTTCAACAGGAAGAAACCTCCGGCACAACCAGGCACAGGGAGGGGCGGCCATGTGCTGCGACTGGTTGGGGTGTCGGTTGGGGTGTCATGGGCATATGAATGGAAACAAATGTTATTTTCCTAAAAATTAGACATGGAGGCAGCATATAAATAGAGAATAAAATTGCTTCTAATACAGATCCCCGGGGAACACCACAAGTAAAGGGAGCTGAGGAAGAGATAAAATCTCCCAAAACTCACAGAGCAAGTACTGTCAGATAGGTATGATCTGAACCACTCTAATGGAATGCCCTTTATGCCACAATGCTCCAATTGCAAGATCAAGATGCTGTGGTCAACAGTATCAACGGCAACTATCAGATCTAGAAGCAAAAGCACAACTGAGTCTCCTGAGTCAGTGACAAGATTGTTAAAAACCTTTGAAAGTGCAGTCTCAGTGCTGTGAAGAGCTTTAAAACAGACTGGCAAAAACACATGCACTGTCTCGTCCACTGATATGCACCAAGATGGTTATCAATGACTCCACCTGCTGGACTTAATAAAGGAATGCCCCATTGTGTCTGCTATAGTTGTCAATGAAATGTGCAGTGGAGAGGAATCATCTTCCCCATAACGAATGAAATAAAGTTTAAAACAGATATGTTTCCATAAATTTCTTTGTCTCTATAAGACAGACTGATTATACTATTAAAATATGTGGTGTGTTTACTGTAACTGATTATATTTCCCCTCAATAAAGTATTCTGATTTGATACAAAAATCAGTGAAATATGCAGTATATAGTTGTGTTATTGCAGTGACTGAAAGAAAGAACAAAACCAGATGGATTTAACCTGCAAAATGGCGATGAACATTAAAAAAAAATGATAAACACTAGTCGATGCACAAATGCATTAACCCTCTGTGGCATGAATGAACAGTAAACACACCACATATTTTAAATTGCACGTGCATTTCATTTTTTATTTAATTTAATTTAATTTTAATGTAACACCAGAAGACGTGTCTTGGGATGCAGAGATAAGGTTTCAGAAAAGCACATAGACTTGTTGTCCAAGTCTATACTCAACAAGTTTACACTCAGCAAAGTTATATGCAAACACCTGCACACACTCGAAGATAAGGGGACATACATTTTCAGACTTGAGAAGAAATGCAGGATGAAGTTGGACCACTTTTCTGGAGGCAGTAATTCAGCTCACTGAGGACTGCTTGTTTTCGGTGCTGTCTTGCTCTAACATGTCTGATTTAAATGATCACGTTTTTTCAGGCAGCGGCAGGATTTAACACTATTTTTATCAATTGAATCACATTCTTGAAGCCGGGATTGGGGGTCCTTAGGAGAACCTTTGTGTTTTGAGAGTACAGAGTTATGGGATAAATAAAATAATTCAAACCACGCAATAATACGAGCTTGCACCTTTTTTTTTTTTTTCAAAAGACTGTGATTGGTCAGTTAGGGTCACATATGTAATGCGTGTGGGCACACATTGCATTCTGTTTACATTCTACTGTTTTAACTTAAAGGAGATTACCTCTCCTTTGATATTGAAACTGTGCCTGTAGTTGCAATGGTATGCATCGACTCAGCCAGAAATGTATCACCCACATGTGTTTCGCACCAGCAATTGTTTCATGAAATTCCACACAGCGCCTATAAATTAGGGTGAAATATGTTTTTCCTTAAAAAATAAATAAATAAATACAATGTGTGCCACAGATGTTTAAACAACATGCAAAACAGTCTCCATTAAACTTATAACCCAAAAGACTTTAAGTCTTATAGTCTATTGACCAGTAATGTAACTTTACAAAAAAGACTATTTGATTTATTTAATCTTGCATAATAAATTGGATTTCTATTGTAAAAGTAATAATAAAAATTTAACTATGATGCAATTTGCAACCTTTATTTTTTCTATTTTAAGCTGTAAACTGCTTGTTTACAACTGATTGTTGTACAATACCAATTTAAACTTGAAGCTCTCGGGTCCGATTTTTAATAAACGCACCAAGTGACTACAGGAAGTGTGGTGTTGTGCGGCTATGTTTTTCAGGCGGTGGTGTAGCGATTATAGCTAGCTACAACAAAGTGCAACCACAGCAGCTAACGTGAAGCTAGACCTGCACCAGTTTGTCAGCATGACATCCCCGGCAAAGTTATTTGAAAAATATGTTGGGTGACATGTTTTAGTGTCACTTTTTTTTTTTTTTAATCAGAAAACGACCTCGCGGACTAAGCACTAGCTAGAAGGTAACGTCAACACTTGGAGGTACCAGCAACAACACCGCTCTTGAAGCTAATTAGCGTGATAGTTTTTGTAGGATCATTTGAGGTAGTGGTTTCCATTGCTGGCATATCAAAACCAACACACTGAGTTTTGCGATGTTTGTTTGTATTGGCTTTGGTATGTGCTGATTTGGCGTGCGGGACATCTTAGCAGCAGCAACAGCAGCTGGTGGTCATGGTGGTGTATGTGTGTGTTTAAGGAGGTGTTGTCCGGGTTCACACAAAGTGCATATTTCTGCAAAACAATGCACCAACAATATAACTTTGTCAGATGAGGCAATAAAAAAACAGGCACGGATACTTTGTTTGTTTGTTTTTGTGAATAAAAACGGAGATGAAACATATTGTTAGCAATACAAGATAATTATCTTTTATAGGCCTTGCAAATAATGATACATAGAAGATCAGACGAGGAGGTTTTACTGTTAATTGCAGTTTTCCATTTATCACACAGCCATAGAGAGCTGTGTGAGTTGGTAATAGAGAGTAATGGTGCATTAATTGAAGCCATTATATTTGAAATATTATGTTAGAGATTACCTCATTTTGACTTTACTTTCTGTGGTAGTAAAGGTCACTGAACAGATGTACACATTTCAATCTGTCTGCCCATCGAAATCTGAATGCTGCTGGTCACTCAAGGGATGATAAACTTGGTGGGAACTTAATAATATATTCTTTAACCTATATGAATGCATCTCATGTTACAGGGCAGAAAGTTCCTATTATCCAGTTTAATAACCGTTTGAATACAATTAAATAACCAGAGCACTGACATATTTAACATGAAAACAGGCTTCTGCTTTTATCTGTGTTTTTCAGTTATCTCATCAACCTTTCCTTTTTTCCATAGTGAGTTTAATTCATATGCTTCTCTGTGTATTTAATTTTTTTCCATAGCTGAGTAGTATGCTGGACGTGGGAAAGTGGCCAGTGTTTGCACTTCTTCCTCCCGAGGAACTTCGACTTATCCGGCAGGCTTGCGTATTTGGCAGTGCTGCAAATGAAGCCCTCTATGTCACAGTTAACGATGAGGTAACATTTGGACTTTAAGCAAGGTTGCCTTCTTGTTCTTCTTCACGTTAAGGTGTGCTGCAGCATTCACAGATGTCATTCATTTTGCTGTATTGAGTTTTGAGTAGTTCCTGTTTTGAAGTGGATATAAAACGCGCCAGGCCTCTTGCTCTCTGCTTGATATGAGGTGCAGTTCCAGGCACAGGGATAAGCAGATAGAATGAGGCTATCTTTAGCCATACGAGCTTAATGCCTGAGCCTTTGGAAAGGTGCAGTGCATGCCTAATCTTTCCACCCTTGCTTATTTGTTTGATGTTTTGGAACAGTCAACTGTACCGTTAAATTGTATTCTGGTGGATTTCACTTTAAGTTATGCCGTACATCACATTCAGCAGCTCCAGCACGAGCATGCTCGCTGTTGTTTTTGTTTTTTTTCAGTCATAATTTTAGAACGATCTCACACATGATTATAGCTTAGTGGAGTTTAGTTTGTTTGTTTTAGTGTCGCGATGATCATAAAGTAATTTGCCAGCTTAGACAGATTAGATTAAGACAACTTCACCATTTTGTGATATTAAAAAAATTGCACGATAAATATGATTGAGTTATTCTTATTTGTAAACTTATATATTTAAAAAAGATGTTTTTCCTTTGCAGGTCTTTGCTTTAGGGACCAACTGTAGCGGCTGTTTAGGGCTTGGAGATCTTCAAAGCACTATTGAGCCACGCAGGATTGATGTCTTGTGTGGAAAGAAGATTGTGTCTCTAAGCTATGGAACGGGGCCACATGTGGTTATCGCCACTGCAGGTAGTGTAGCTCCAAAACTGTTTTTTTTGTGCGTGTGTCACCAAGGAGAAATGTCTTCAGGAAGCAGAGGAATAAGATCACAAGCAAATAAGTCCAAACATGCTGTATTCATATTTTATTTGATGTTTTATTTTTAATTTTGTGCCACATTTAGCTTCGTATTGCATCCAGTTTTGTGTAATTCTTTTTGTTCAAAGTGGGCTTCTTGGCCAAAATTTAGAGATGTGATTGCATGCGCACTTAAATTAAGATTGAAAAATGCATTCAAACTGTTACATTTCAAATAGAAATTCAGTTTTCACTAATTACTGTTTGGAATATTAAATGAAAATGTCTGAGAGTTGCTTTCACAGTGATTTTTTGCATTCTTACTTATTTGGATAATTGATTGCACCTTTAACTTAGATACCTTTATGCTGCTTTACACAGTTTTCCTGTAATGTGTGGTAATGTTTAACGAACTCCACATCATCTGAGGGAGAACAGGCAGTTTATTTTTTTATTTAAATGTGGAAAAATCTTTCCTCACCTCCATTTACAGTAATTGAAGTTGCAAAATAAACAAGTTACGGATATGTTATTGTGTACTTAATTTATTTTGACTCCATACAAGAGTAAATTACATTAATCGAGGCATTTAATCAATATCTGTGATGCCTGATAAAAGTAGTGCTGCTTAACTTTGCAGTATTTCACGTGAAATAGACTGCTTCTTATCTTTTAATAAAATATTAACTTTTGTGACAACATCGATGAACTTGCACTTGTTGCTGTGTAGATGGAGAAGTGTATGCCTGGGGCCACAATGGCTACAGCCAACTCGGAAACGGCACCACCAACCATGGGCTGACCCCTGCCCTGGTGTCCACTAATCTCCTCAGCAAGAGAGTGACAGACGTGGCCTGTGGCTCCCACCACACTATTGCCCTCACAACTGATGGAGAGGTATTTTTTTTTCCTCTCCTTGATTTGTTTAATCTAAGAATTTTTCTGGCTGGTGAGCATTCATCTTTGTGTTCAGGTGTACGCGTGGGGTTATAACAACTCTGGACAAGTTGGTTCAGGTTCTACCGCCAACCAGCCGACACCGCGTCGGGTTAGCAGCTGCCTGCAAAACAAGGTGGTGGTAAACATAGCCTGTGGTCAGCTCTGCTCTATGGCTGTACTGGACAATGGAGAGGTAACTGGTCACCTCAGACTTTACATGTTAACCACGATGAAGCAGCTAAAAACAGATTGATTTCTAACAATGTCTGAGATCGATTTACGTTTACACTCGATCTGAATGATGACAGCTTAAAGAAGGGGCCTAGAGTGTGAGTGGGGACAGTATACAGTATAGTATAAAAACTGAACTGTCTGTCTTTCACAGAAGACCTAAACAGCACTGCTGTTGTCTTTTATACAAATTCCAAGAAATTAGAATCTAAAATTCAGATTCAATTTAACAAAAAACATGAGAATAAAAGTACTGCAATGTTCTGCACACTTACTGATAACGGGGTGTGTGTATATCTCAATATTGTCTGTTGTATCCAGATCTATGGTTGGGGCTATAATTGCAACGGACAGCTAGGTTTGGGCAATAATGGAAACCAGCAGACGCCATGTCGAATCGCTGCCCTCCAAGGTGTAAACATTGTACAGGTAAGAGCTTAAAGAGGGAAAAATCTTATAAAACATTGTTTTTGATTAGGTATTTCTGCTAGCCTGCATCTTAAATACCCTCTGTTACAAACACAGGTGGCTTGTGGATATGCACATACATTGGCACTGACAGATGAGGGATTTGTATATGCTTGGGGAGCCAATTCTTATGGCCAGTTGGGAACAGGCAATAAGAGTAACCAAGCGCTCCCCACTCCTATAAACACAGACAAGGAGAGGTTAGTACTTTTTTATTATCTTATTATAAATTACCAGCAGTACTTTGCTACCATAATAGATCACAGGTCCTCAGAATTACCAAATGTCTCAAACGCTTACAAATTCTTACACTTGCGGTTTAATGGTAGTAGTAAGAGACTGATTGTTGACTGTAAAAGAACTTTGTTAGCGAAGTATTTTTTTTTCTGTCTTAAGTTTAAATGTTTAAATCTAAATCTAGATTTGTGATTTTTCTTGATAGGATAGTCGAAGTGGCTGCGTGTCACACCAGTCACACGTCAGCAGCCAAGACACAGAGTGGACAAGTTCTGATGTGGGGTCAGTGTCGAGGTCAGGCAGTAGCCAGTCCCCATCTCACACATTTCAGCAGCACTGACGACGTGTTCGCTTGCTTTGCCACACCGGCAGTCACGTGGCACCTCCTCTCAGTAGGTAAGAGTTTAATAGGATCGTAAGTTTTTAAGTTATTTGACAAACAGTAGAAGTAAAATTTTCTTCCCATTATTTTTTGTGGGAAGAATAGTCTTAACGGCGTCCATCTCTGTCACCCATTTCAGCTGTTTCCTTGTGTGGTCAGCTATGAGCTCTTTGGTCTTACTCACTTGCAGCTTAAGGTTGTTCTCCTTACACCAGTCACTTAGGTGGTTGATCTCTGACCGGCCAGCAGAGTTATCACTGTTTGGAGATCAGTCCACTGCTGCTCTTTCGTCAGGGAAATTGCCGATGATTATGGGAACCTGACAACGTGGCCACACAGTCGTAGGTGTAGAGTAAGTACAGGAAAGGAGACGACACTTGGTGGTTTACATGTACCACCTGTGGTCTGCTAGTCAGGAAATTAAGGATCCACCTGCACGGGAAAGAGTGCAGGCCAAGGTCACATAGTTTAAAAGCCAGCTCGGAGAGGATCTGTAAAAATGAAAAACAATCCATGAAGTCAAGCTTTAACAGTAATTAATTTTATCCCCAGGAGTGGCCTGGCTCTTTGCTTACTCTAAGTCACTATTGCCCTCCTGGGGATAAAAAAAAATTCTCTTTAGGTAAACTTTCAGTAAAGAATATCTTTTCATTCCCTTTAAATACATGCCGTATATACCCGTCCTTTGCTGAGAACATTTAGCACCGAAATTCAAAGAGAAAGTTATTTAAATGCATTTTTAGTAAAAGGTGATATAGTTTTTACTTTTAAAGCAAAACAAATACAAAATGCTTGTCTTTTTTTATGTTTAATTTATTTATTTTTTGCCAGATGGTGATGATTACCTCACAGTTGCCCAGTCTTTAAAGAAGGAGTTTGACAGTCCGGAGATTTCAGATCTGAAGTTCTTGGTTGATGGAAAGTGCATCCACGTTCACAAAGCTCTGCTGAAAATCAGGTACAGAAAACTAGACTTTCAAAGTCCTTTAGGGGAATTTTATTTTAATTTTTTTAGGACAGTGTAGAGTGAATAACCATGGAAATGTGGAAAAGCTAATCCTGCAGTGTGACATTTTGAGCAGCTGCTGTGTGACTGGAAGGGCGTAACATGTGGTGTATCATTATCTCTGAGTGCACATAATGATCTGTGGAACAGAGACGATGTCTGCAGCTCTTCCTCTCAGTTGTTGGGCCACCACACTCTAACTCTTAAAAATGTGTATATATGTCTGCTTCTCCTGCCTCCACTTTCATTTTGGTCACATGGGTGTATTATAATAATTTCTTTTATTTATATAAACATAAAATGCAGACAATCGGTTTAATCATGGCAACAAAAACACTGAGCCATCTTTCTTTGTAAACAAATATAACAAGCACTTAATTTTTGCTGGTTTCCCCATATTTAAACTTAATATGCTAGACAGTGTTTCTTTATCTTCCTGTTAAACTCGCGCGGTAGCAGAGACAGGCCTATTGTTTCCCATGTTTCTTTTTTTAACCACACTTGAACACAGAGTATCTGCATTCCAGTCCCCTGCTCTTTTGCACCGTCAGTAGGAAGGAGCCAGACTGTCTGCAGCTTTAACCTTAGTGCACTGGCTCACACGAATATGCAACACTGGAAACTGTCTGCTTTCGCAAGATCACATGCAAATGATATGTTTAAGATGCAACAGAGAGTGAAGACTCAGTGGTTTGTTCAACTGTAAAGAAATGGTAAAGAGGCCTTTTTGAGAAATCAGAGATTAGCAGTGTGGGGAAAATTGAAGCCAAAAAAACCACTACTAAAAAGATGAATGATAATTAGTGGTAATTAATGCAGATATTGCACTTGGCCT
>VUQR01024546.1:18211-34447 GCA_015108515.1 Hemichromis elongatus
GCCTGTATTTGTAGGCATGGTTAAAAAAAAAAAAAAAAATCCCAACAGTTTTTCTTCTATCCAGTCTTATTGACTTCTGTCTTGTAGTTGTTTTTAACTGGTGGGTATTTAGCTTAGAAGCTGTTGAACACTAAAAGACACGGTATAGTCTCTAAATGAGTGCAAGGCTGGCAACCATGTGACTACCAAATCTATGAACATATAAACTCACCCGCTAAGACATTAAATTGCAATGCACTAACCATACATGTAGCCTCAAGCAGAATTCAAAGTATAAGTAATTTCCACAGCAGAGTATAACTCCCACTACAGTAGAAAAACATGTTTCCATTGTAAAGCATGATGGTATAAATTATTGGAAGCTGAAGCTGCTTTTTCAAGTTCAGCATGAAAATTATTGTTGATTGTTTTTTTGTTTTTTTTATTTCTTGTTAATTTCCTTTTATATTTGGTGATGCAATTTCCAGATGGCATAAGACTGTATTTTGTCACCTCCACATTATAAAGTGTCTTTGCAAATTAATCCGGTTGTTAGTTTGAGTTAAACGTGCTTTTGTCACAATGTTTCTGCCGTCTTCCTGTCCAGGTGTGAGCATTTTCGAACATTGCTGAATGAAACTGACCAGGATTCTATAGAAATACATCAGTTCTCATACTTGGTGTACAGAGCCTTCTTGGAGTATCTCTACACTGACACTATAAATCTGCCACCAGAGGATGCTATTGGTAAGGCTAGACGTGGATCACAGTTCTTTACAGTCCAGGACATGCTGCAGCAAGTCAGTGTAGAAGTCCTAAACACGATCACGTGTGTTTTTGTTTTTGTGTGTGCAGGGTTGCTTGACTTGGCAACGTTCTACCGAGAAACGAGGTTGAAGAGACTGTGCCAGGAAACGATCAAGAGAGGCATTTCTGAAGAAAACGCCATCACTCTGCTTTCTGCTGCTGTCAAGTATGATGCGCGGGTAAGCTTATAGTCCCTGACACATAGTCAAAGCACCTTGGTGGCGGAGGCATGCACACTAGCTAGTCAGTTATACTCCTCAGCACTGACCAGACAGCCCTCTTCATTTTTAGGACCTGGAGGAGTTCTGCTTCAAGTTTTGTGTCAACCACCTAACGGCTGTCACGCAGACCCAGGCCTTTGCAGACATGGATCACGACTTGCTCAAGAACTTCATTAGTAAAGCCAGTCGCTACGGGGCCTTCAAAAACTGAGCACTGTGCCCATGTTGTGATGGATTCAGCACATTAAGGTTTAATCTCAGTGACAAGAGTCCATCCTAAACCAAAGTAAACACCCAGCGGATCAGTGCCTCAAACACGTGGCACTAAGGATGTAAATACTAGAGAGGTAAATGGTTTAAGGCCCGGCTCACTAAGTGATTCTTCATTGTTACCGTTCTGAAGCTAAACCAAACACGGTGGTTGGAACGCAAATACTGGTTCACGCCACTAGTCCTGTAACAAGCACACAATGCTGAGGCTGAATAAAAGGATGTGCCACAGTGGTCGCCTGTTTACCAAGACAGCCAGTACACGGACGGGTCACAGTAATCAGCTTGGACTGGACACCTGAAAATGCTGTAACAAACTTAATCTGTTGTGATAGAAGTGTTTGGTTTGGAATTTGAATTGTTTTTTTTGTTTGTTTTTTTATCATGCTGCCCTTTTAACAGTTCTTAATGCAAACAATCTGTCGTAAATTATCTGCAATCAGCATAGACGGGGTCTGAGAATTAAGCAAGTCAGCCATAAACGACCTCTTCACATTGTGCTGCTTTTCTTTGAAGCCTTCATTCTAAAACTTTCTGGATTCAGAGGCATTTTATGAGGGAAATGCATGTAAAACTACAACCAGTCCCCCCCCATTTGTTTTTCGCTTTTATCTGCTTAATGACTATATTTGTTATGACTACATAAGTTGGTGCTTTGACACCTTTAAAAGAAAAAAAAAATTCAATTACTAATATGCCATCCAAAGTTGTGGTCTGACATTTGTGTTCACTAACTTTTGCACTCTTCTGCTGTAGAAAGTTGTTTTTGCCACCATGTGCTGACTGATAGGAGAGCAGGGAGTTACACATTTGGTAGAGAGAGCGTGCTATTGCATGTGTACTTGTACGGTTGTTCACACTAACCCTCTCTATGCAGCTGGAAACTGAAAGTTTGACTTTTACAAACATGTTGAGTCTCGTGTACACAGTAGATGCAGCTGATTTTTTACAGTTGCATTTCATTGTATGTTTACAAATGTTTTGTTAATTGTGCTTTTTTATTATTGCTATTCTTAACATATTGGCAGCAAGCTTCTGTTCCCTTTTTACAAGATTTTTTTTTTTTTTTTTTTTTTTTTTTTTGTTTCTATTTTTTTTTTCTTTTTTTTAGATTTTTTTTTTTTTTTTAATAGGCATCCCTCGGTAGTAACTAGTTGTGCCAACTCACTTTGTTGGAGCTCAAGTCTCATAAAGGACGTCATGGTCTTTAAATGCAGTTATCAGTTAATTACATCAGGAATTCCTTAATCTGCTTAAATGGATGTAACTAAATGTGATGACTGAAACAAGCTGATTGGAATTTTTGTTTGTTTGTTTTGTTTTTTGTAACATTTTGGTAATTACTAAAAATGCAAGTTTTTTTTTTTTTTTTATTTGTATGGAAAGCAAGCTGCTGGCTTTGCCACTAACGGGAATATAGGAAAATGGAAATATAAATATATATTAAAACATTAAAAAAAACTGCTGTTGAGGGTGTTCTTAAAAAAGCTCTCATGTCATTACCATGCAATCGCTTTAGAAACATTCTATGGTGGCTATGGTTTGAACAAATGTGAGACACGCACATGCAGCACAGATCGGCTCATTGTTTTCACACCAGTAACCGGATCAGGCTCATTTTCACTTCTTCCTGCGAGACTGAGATTCTTACATCGCATGTGTGCCTGCATGTTTCCTGGAGGTACATCTTTAGTATCATATCAAGTGACATTTCATATACTTTTCACAGAACAACAGGATGTGGTCAAAATTAAGATGCCGTTCAAGTTGACAGAATCAAGTGTAAAAGAATTTGATTTTGTACTTTTTGTACACAGCTCTGCCTGATAGAACGTGCGTTTGAGGACAGGTTATGGTGAAAAAAGGCAGCGGTTCCACTCCAGTTACTTGATCCCACCTGGTGGCCACTCCCAGAACAAGTAATGTTCAATTTATATCCGCGTGGCGTTGAGGATCACTGTGACAGCCAGTATGACGATTATTATGCGTCATGATCCTGCTGCCAAACCACTCAGGGAAAGTCCGATATCTCATAGGTTCCATCCACAACACCTAAATGTGTTTTAACATTTAAATTACCAAAAGGTACTTATCTTTGTTCATGTGTGTGTGTATTTGTGTTGAATTAAGCTTATGCTTCGCAAAGAACATCAGTACATCATGTTATTCAACGTGGTTTTGCACAGAATGAGGAAGGACGTGCAACAGCGAACAGTAACTGGCCCTTTGCCATGTGCGAATCCTTTACTGTAGCTAAATGTCATTTAATGTCTGAATTATTTTTGCCATAGCGTGAACCTCTGATTAGATGACAGATAGGGAATGAAGTAAGGGTGAAAATTCACAAGAGAAGGACCTCAAAATTGTGCTGTAGTAGAGGCCTGGACCATAATACATATGTGCACTTAATATTATTTTATTTATTTTCAGTAGTTCAAAGTAAAGGGTAATCTACAGTTTGTTTGCTTTTGCTCTTACAGTCTCATTGGGGCTAGCAATATAGCAGCGTCTACAGTTTGTAAATGGAAAAAGCTGTTGGTTTGATAGATCTCTTTGACTTGTTTGCTGTTTAACGTCACAGGGAATCTTTTCAAAATCGGTTTGTGGCTCTTTTGAGGTTGCTCCGTCTACCCACTTTGCTTACGTCACAGTGATAAAATCACACACTTTTTGTACATCAGCTCCTTGCTGAAGCAGAATGCTATCACTTTTTGATGCGATCTGTGAAACCTGTTTAAAAAAGCAAAAACAAAAATGCAGGCATGACTTTGCCCTAGAAATATCCCCAAACACCACTCTGCATCGGTGTTCAGCCATGCAAGATAGCTTGTTCTATCCAACCTTGCAGTAGAGGTTTTTTGGGTTTTGTTTTTTTTTAACCATGAGCTAAAATTAAAATCTGTGGTTTTATCAGCTTCCATCCAAGGATGGGAGAAGGCTATGTGGTTTGCAAATAAATAAAAACAGAAAAATGAAAATGGCAAAACAAAAAATCTCTGTGCACAGCGTTACTGAGTTCACACATTGACAGGGCCCCAGTAGTACTGGTTATTAAAGCTTTTGCTTTTACTTGCACTTTTCTTGCATGCAACACTGTCGGTTAAATTTCAGCATGTAGCGATTAATGGAGAGCTGTAATTTGAATGATAAACAATCAAGCCTCAAGCACGTTCATCTGCAAGTTTCTCGCTGTAACTTCATGTACATTGTATATGTTTAAACGTTGATAGTTTGAGATAGAATTAGAAGTTTAGCACTAGAAATACTGTCTGTGAAGGTTCTCAGTCATCCAGGTCATCGTAGTCTAAGAAGCTGTAAGGAAAAGGCGTCTGGACTTCTTTAGACTAGAAATACTGCTAAGTTAAAAAAAAAAAGAAAAAAGAAAAAAAAAAGACGTGAGTTACAATGACTTTATTGTTTCATGTACAGTACAGACCACAGTAGATTTCAGTGGGGGGAGGGGGTTAGTGGGTGGCAAGTACTTGTTTTACGAAGCTTTACGAAAGCATTAGCTGATAAGGCTGTGTGGGGGAGCGTGCTGCCCTTCATTCTACCACAGACCTACTGCAAACTGTGTATTCAAATGTTAAAACTGGTTCAGCATTCATAGGAAGAAAGAAATTTTCCAAAAAAGATGAAGATGATAATAATAAAGTTGTAATTACCACATATTTCACTTACATCATGCAAGCACTTGGGTTTTTTGGGGGGAAATTTCTTTCTGGGCATGTTTTGATTATCCACCTTAGCCTAATAAGGCTTTTGTCTTGGATATATATATATATATATATATATATATGTGTGTGTATATCTGTCATTATTTTTTATATATATATATAAATGCATTTTTTATTTTTATTTTTTTTTACTGTGTCAGTTTGGTGTGCTGGGATGCCTCTGTGGTTTGTGTATATTGCCTACAGTTCTGCTGTGGTTTAACGTACTTATAGATGGCATCACAGCGTCTGTAAAGTCCCCGTTTTCAGAGAGAGAGTGGAACGCAATTAGATGAAAGCCGTTTGACTCTCAGACTAGCCACTCCTCAGAATGTGCTCTTCATTAGACATTATTTTCTTTTGGATTGATCTCTTTTTATGTCGGGCAGCTCAAACACAAACTTTGTAATATAACGTATTCGAAAAATATTCAACAATTTAATGACATTTAAAAGTGAGCCCTGGTCTCCATCTTTTGATTCACACAGACTTGAGGCTTGTGACGTGATGTAAAAAATAAATTCAGGTTGTATTTTTTTTTTTTTTTTTACAACATGAGGTTGTCATCGCTGCTGCTGACCACATTATACAACAACAACATAAAACACTGCTTTTATTCGAAGACTTCGTTCTTGGCCTTGGGGGTGCCAGACAAATTTCCTGGCATTGTGAGAAATTTAACAGTCCAGGGACTTCAGGCGCATGTTTTTGTTTAGTGACCGCATGCTTGCATGTGAAGAGCTTGTTTTTATGTGCTGCGTGGAACAAATTTGCGAGGGAAAGACAATAGTACAGGTTTTTCTATTTTCTTGCACATTGCTTTCTAGCCTTGATCATGTTTATTTTGTGGAAGGCTGACAAAGAGACGCACGCTGAGCCATAAAACAACCTCTTGTTGGACTATTTTTGGTAGCTCTCAAGTCTAAATGAACAATCTTTGGGTTCTGGGTCATGTTTTTGTCAGTGATATCAGGAAAATCTTATGGTAAACAGTAACGAGTGAAGTAAGTTATCCTATCTTTGCGTAACTGTTTTGAATTACAAAGAGTACATCTAAGAGAAAAACAATTGCTTGATCTCGCAAACTAGCATTTGTTTACTGGCAGGAAAACTAACCAGGTACTTGGTTTCCTATTCGACACAGTAGCAGCCAACATAAATAGACTCAAAGAGTTTATAGCAGTTGCTCACCACAGGCCTGATCAAGAAGCTGAGAACTCTTTTAAGTTGCCAGAGACTATTTCTAAACTGCACATTCCTCCCTACAAAGCTTCTTCACTCACAACAAATGCCCCAATGTTTTTTACTCACTGCCAAGGAGAGAGTTCCTGCAAAAGGATAGCCACTATGCCCCGAGAAAAGAAGGTTGTGTGCATGAAGTGACAAGGGCAGGAGGAAAAAAACCTCAAAAACACTGAACAGAAAGAGAGCTTTTTGTTCATCCTCGTTGCTAATGTCCTTTTTTAAAATAAAAAGCGGTTCTTCAGCGGCAGCTTTAGCTGCCCACACTAGGTCGTCCCAAACCAAGAAGAAGACAGCTGAGTTTTCCCGTACTTCCTCTCAGATCAGAGAAGACCCTGTGAGGTTTCAGAGAACTTCTCGGGCCCTTTTGGCCTCCTGCCGTTATTAACAGCTTAAATAATGAGGGGAAAAATAATAAAATAAGCAATCCTTTTTTTAAAATGGAAAAGAATATTAGCAGTAAAACGTGTGTACAATCACAAAAGTAATAGCTCTGGCTAAGCAAAAAAAAAAAAAAAAAGGTAGTGATGAGAGTAGGTGAAATGTTTCCATGTGGGCGGTACAGTGCAGTATTTTCAGCCTTAGACATGTTCTGGCCTATGATGCAGCATACAGCATGATATATTATTATGTAAACATGTAACCCATTTGTAGAAGGCAAATAATACATTATTTTTATGTTTTGTTTTGTTAAAAAATAAATATTCAGCAATTACAAGCTTAACATTTTATAGAGAAACGGGTCAAGAGAAAATCTTGAACCTTTTCTTTTAAATGTATTTCAGTGGGACTCTCCACCATTTGACCCTAGAACTGAAGAAGCTTCTCGGATGAGAGGTGAAACGTCTTCAAGCGACCTAAAGAAGTCCAGCGCCTTTTTTCTTCACAGCTCCTTAGACTATGATGACCTGGATGACTGAGAACCTTCACAGATGTATTTCAGTGACCTGTGTTTCAAGATCTGTGACAGTATTTTAGAATAACTATGAGCTCATTTTTTAAATTAAGTTTCCTCTCAATGCACTTCTGTTTTGTGTGATTGACTGTAAAAGCAGACAAAGGAGTAGGAGGATCGGAGGCAGTGGGAGGAGTTACTACAGCTCTCTCTCTCTCCTACTCAAACTGCCGGCACAAAAGAGTAGTCGAGCCTGAGTGGCGTGATGAGTGGTGTGCAAAAGACCCCGAGGCTGTTTGAAGGGGAGTGAGAGAGATACTGGTTGAGCAACTAGGTTAGTAATATAAAGAAGGGAAAGGAAAGAGAAACTGAGGGCAGACAGAAGAGAGAAACACATTGAATTGTCACGCTGAGAGCTCTGCTTGGAAGGAACCATGGTCATTTGTGGTCATGGCCTTGTGGGAGATGGAAAGCATATGACGACTTTGCTGCTTTGGAGCTGAGAAGAACAAAAACACAAGGTTGGGTTTTAACAAAGAACAAGAATCCTGCCATGAGGTCACTTCTCTAATGGACCTGAATGTGGATATCTCATTTCTCTCTTTGTGGATTGAGCAGCTCGTGATTATTTGGGACCTTGTGAGCGAAAAGGTGGCACATCGTGTGACTGATTTATCTAAGTAAGTAAAGCTAACCCTCTAACTTGTGGGGTGAAGTCTGGCTGAGAGACAGGGCAGGGGGAGGGGAAGACACTCCAGCCTGGATCTCTGTCCTCTGGGAGGGGTCTTTTCAACTGAGGTAACCCCCAAAATAACATCCAGAAAAGGGAGGGAAACTTGCAGCAATGTGCACCCTCTTCTGTCTTGAACAGAAGAAAAAAAAGTTGCTCTGATTGGATTGAGTGTCTCTCAGTATTGAACTGTTCATGTGTGGTCAGTTGATTGTGCTGGTAAAAACCTTTCACTGAAGAGCTATTGCATAACAAACACTTCCCATCCCTGCACTCTGAAAATCGATAATGATAATGGACAACAGCTCTGCGCCATCCAACTCATGCATCAAGAACGATGGGTTCAAATATCCACTGTACAGTACGGTCTTCAGCATTGTATTTGTTGTTGGACTCATCACCAACGTTGTGGCCATCTATATATTCTCCTGTTCTCTGAAAATGAGGAACGAGACCACAACCTACATGATGAACTTGGTAGTGTCTGACCTTCTGTTTGTCTTCACCCTGCCCCTACGGGTCTTCTACTTCATCAACCAGCACTGGCCTTTCGGAAGGACGTTCTGTAAATTGTCGGTGTCACTTTTCTACACCAACATGTATGGCAGCATCCTCTTCCTCACCTGCATTAGCGTGGACCGGTTTTTGGCCATCGTGCACCCCTTTCGCTCAAGGATGCTGAGGACCAAACGCAATGCTAAAATAGTATGCATTGCCGTATGGGCACTGGTGCTTTCGGGTAGTATCCCCACAGGATTCTTGTTGGATACTACCTCAGGCGACAACCAAGGAAATGCCACTTTCTGCTTTGAGAATTTCTCGTCCAAGCAGTGGAAAGCTCACCTCTCTAAAGTGGTGATTTTCATAGAGACAGTAGGCTTCCTCATCCCTCTGCTACTCAACGTATGTTGCTCCATCATGGTGTTACAGACTCTGCGCCGTCCCCAAACTATCAGCCGTGGTGGGAACATGAACAAAAAAAAGATCCTGCGTATGATAATCGTGCATCTTACCATTTTCTGTTTTTGTTTCATCCCCTACAATGTAAACCTGGTTTTCTATGCTCTAGTCCGTACTAAAATTTTAGGAGGCTGTTATGAGGAGTCGGTGGTTCGAACCATCTATCCAGTAGCCCTCTGCATTGCTGTATCCAACTGCTGCTTTGATCCCATTGTTTACTACTTCACCTCGGAGACCATTCAGAATTCCATTAAGAGGAAGTCTCAGGCCACCAATAAATATGAGAGCAAGTTCTCTGAAGCTCTGCACTCAGACACCACCACCAATCTGCAGTGTAGCCTAAGTCATCTAAAAGCTAAAGTCTTTCACAGTGAGTCTTCAGTGTGACAATGGGGTCGCTATGTTCAGTGTAAAGGATAAAAATCATCCATCCATTAAAAAAAAAGACATCTTTTTTTTTTTTTTTATTTAATTTTACTTTATTTTATTTTTGAGCGCTTTATCTGTTTTAGTCTCAGGGCAAATGTCTGGATCTGGTCTTCCCAGCCTCTGTGTTGCAGTATTATCATATGAACCTTTTTCACATCTGTGCTTTTAATTTTACTACTTTCTAATGTCTATTTCCTGTGGAGTGAACTGTAATTTTATAAAAAACAATTGTTGTTGCCTTTGACCTTTAAGGGAAAGTGATCACTGAACAGCAGGACAGTTGTAACACTGACTGCTTCATATGCTTGTGCATTTGTACATTTCCGTGGTAAGCTGTGGTGCTAACTTTAGATTGTTATCTATTTAATTAACATAAAGGTATATAAAGCTATAAATGTGCAGGGCTTTTTAAAAAAATGTACAGATAGATCACATAAGTGCCCTGTAGTGTTTGGCTCGTATTTCATTCTTGGACTCGATTTCTTTAATGACCGTAAATGCACTGAGAGAGTTCCTCATGCTGCACTCACGCCACAGCAATGAATAAAAGTTATGTAATGCCTTTAACGAATGATTGCATCTGAAACCTTTTCTCATTTGAATGAATGCCCCTAATGCCAACATTTCTGTGGTTTATATTGTTAAACTTGGCAGCTATAAAAATATGTTACTGGCACATCACATGCTTATTTGCATTTAACCGTCATGACACCACTTTGTGACTTCCAGTTCCAGAGTTGACTACAAAGTTAAAAACTGTGGTAGCATCCTGCACCAAGCAAAACAGAACAAAACCTTTCACTGTTTAGTTGCTAAAAATGTTTCGATGTTTAGTCTCGCACGCAAAGAGGTTGTTCAATTGTGGAAGTAGAAAGTCTTTTGCAGAGGTTTGGGAAAAAGAAGAAGTGTTTTTGTTGCTAACTGACAAAACATACTCTTTGTATCTGTCACCGAAGAACGTGAAAGAAATAAAAGTAAATGTTGGTTAAGAAGCATTAAGAACATCAAAGCTTGTGCCACAGATTCGTGCAATTTGTACAGTAAATCAGGTGGTCTTTGTTCAACATAAGATCACATTTATACCAACCAGGAAGCATAATTTTATAGATAATGGCTCACACATTTGTATAAATACAAAACCTGTGTGAAATATTTCTCACACATCCTCTCTCTTGCTGTGAACAACTGCACCGGTGATAAGACATCAGCGAGGAGCACACACAGCCTGTGAGAACAGCCAGCACACAGCACACTAACTTTATTGACATAGCCTGAATTCGACTGCATTCGAAGGTCAGTCGACTGCACTTTATTTATCCGCCGCATACCCCATCTCTGCTTTTGAGGCCATGTGATTGAGTCAAGGCTGGGATTAAAAACCCGGGCTGTTATGAAGACAAACATGTATCTACGCAGAAGGCCGTCGTCATGAACGCATGACCACATGCTTACTGAGCAACATTTTACCAGCCAAAAAAACAACTGCACGCTAATGATCCGTCGCTAAGTGCGACTGTATAAACTAATGCACTCTGACCACCAAGCTCTCGCAGCACACGATACACGAGGCAAAGGTCAGCACAGATAGAACAGTGCTGTAGGAAGCCATACAGGAAGTCACACATTTAAAGCTGATTTAAACCTCACATATTTTAAATAAACGCTTCACACCTTTATATACATCAGTGACTGATGCATCTTGTCGATTACTTGAAAATTTCTAAGCATGCTGCTTAATCTCATAGGTTGTGTAAAAGAAATAAAGCCTAACGCTGGTGCAAAGTCACTGTGTCAGGGATTAAAACCCCTCACATGATCCCAGCAGGATCCTCTCCACAGCAGTTATCTAATCAGCTTGACCTCTCCTTCCCAGCAGGCTGCAGGATGAGAAAACACAGGCACGGCACTGCTTGTCATCACATACAAACTGTTCAGCATTGCGCTGGTAATTTTGCATGAGAGCATTCATCAAAGCATACTGCAGTGTGACCTGTGAGATTTTACTCTGTTACTGATGCAAAGATGATGTTTTTTCTTAAAAAAGGAACACCAGTAAAAGTAGCACTGCTTCTTAGACTGTGACACGCAAAGAAAGTTTGACAAGTTTTCACATTTACCATAATGTAGAGATACCATAATGTAAACAAGTCATTTAGGACTAGCGGCATCTTCCAAGGTCATACAAGACGTCAACAATGTTTGGACTGTTGTACTGCCTGCATCAGGGTCATTACAGCTAATGTCAAACTGCAAATCTTAGTAGAGACAAAAACAAGTCTGGATCTACACTTTAGCTTTAGGTTCATGTTCACATGTGAGAAATCCATCTGGTTTTTTTTTCGATAATCCTCTGAAGGGGCTGCTTTGATGTTCTCTCGGTCTGTGTCGAGAGTGATTTCTGCTGGGGCACCTACAGAGGCTTCGCTCTGTGTGTGTGTGTGTGTTTTGGGTGGGGTAGTAGTGAGAATTGGGTGAATTGTCACATGACATTGACTAAATGGATGTAAGGAAAGAGGGTCGCTGTTGAGGATCATCAGCCGTTTTCTTCCCCCTGCATGTCTTACAGGAAACATGTAAAAGGAAGTCGCTGTCGTGATATGGACACTGCCTGTTGGATCTACTACATTTTCCCACAGTTCTCTCCAAATCAGCTTTATATACCATATATATCATATCTTATATTATATTTTAGGCTTATTTTGGTTTGCTTTTTTTTCTTGGAAAAAATGGCCTTATCCTCATTATTAGAGAAGGCGGGCACCAGACTTGTCTTCAGGACATTTTTCCTGCCTGGGAAGGGGAAGGTAATAAAAACACAGTTATAGCTAATGAGTTGTCAGGATCCGGTTTAAAAAAATTATGTTACTCATAGCTACACGTGAACTTCACTCACTTATCTAAAATCAGAAACAGCACTAAGCTAATAACAAAATGTGGAATGAGCACAATGTGTGCAGGGAGGTATACAGGCAGGCTGAATAACGAGACAGAAATGATCTTCCTTCACTCTCTGTCACCTTGGATTATAAACAGGCGTTATCAATCCTTGGAGGAGTTCTGTGTCTATATCAGCTTTCGGTTGAATAATGTCTTGGCAGTAACATCTTGGGAATGAAACAAAGCATGACCGGCATGTTGATAAAACACTCCCTTTGTCAGGGTACCATGGTGTCCAGCAAAACATGCAGCAGAAACAGGCTCATTAGCGGAGGAAAGTTCATTCTGCTCTCCCGTCTATTTCAGCAATGAAGGCAGGAAATTAAATGGAGACAATTTGACTGGATTTAACTGGAAGCATGTGCACAAAGTCACATCACTGTTATTGCCTTTAATGACTGCATGAGTCTGCCTCTAGGAATGAATAGAGCCTGTTGCAGCTTGTTTTGGATTAGTACAGGTGACAGGAACCCTGATGCAAGATGATTCATGGATAACAGCACTATTGCTCAAACTGGGAAAGCCATGCCAGGAGGTTTGGGAGAATAAGAAAGGGTTAGCAAATTCTGTTATTACATTTCTATACTTTTTTTCTTGTCTGTGTGGGAAGATGCTGGTGCAAGTGTGATGGTCCCTTAAAAATGTTGAAACACATTAGAATACATTATAAAGGAAGCCACAGGTTAATGTCCTGTAAAACCCAGAAGCAAGTCCCAGCACGACAAGAGACATTTGCAAGGGAAGGGTTAACATTCTGACAAAATCCTTTCAAAATCACCTGAAAATTCCTGTGAATATTAAATTACCTGCTTAGATTGCTTGGTGACAATCAAGTATTTCATAGTTTGGGCTGATAGATGAATATCTTGGACACACCCTACTGACACTAAAGCTCCGTGAAGTTTTTCTCACTCCCTTGCATACAGTGCACATTCATGTAAGCTGTAAGAAAACATTGTTTTCTGCCTTTCTTTAACTCTTAGTGTCTCAAGTCTGATTTAACATGGCATGACAGTCTCTTGGAGAATGATAAACAAGACATTAACATGGGTGTGTTCTGCTTGATGGGATAAGTTTGGGTTTCCTTTGCTGGAAGACCTTCCCCCTGGTGACTTTTGGGGGTCTCGGGCAATGTCTGATCAGTCGGTGAGTGTGAAGGCATTAATCCTCTCCTACAGCTTCCAACCGAAAGAAACAGCTTACTGCTGCAACTGACTGTCTTGTGGGAGAAAGTAAAGGTCACGGGGCCAAACCACATAGAAGACTATGCCCTTTAAAAGTGCCAATGTAGCAAATAATAATGTGTACTTAAGGACATTCAAAAATATTTAATGTTTTTATTGAGCCATCTGTGCAGTGCATCCAGGTATTGTGGATGCAACTTGCTAATCAGCTTACAAACTTGGCACACTGTGCTCTCATTGCAAAACTGAGAGTATAGGTTCCAAAAAAAAAAACAAAAAACAAAACAAAAAACCCCCCCCAGCCCACAAACTTGTGGGTGATGTCATCTGTTTATCACGTTCATCTTTCATTTCCTTTATTCTGGTCTATAAACACTAAACATCAGATTACTGAATTTCATAGTACATTTTATAGATTCTATATTATATATTTGTTTATTTACTTTGTTGTAGTAACAGGTTTATTTAGTTTGGAACATTTTTAATGACCATATGGTCACTTTATTTATTTATTTAAGTTTGTACTGTAACTATTTATACAAATTGTGACCCCTGCTATATACTTTTGGTGGTAAGAAGAGTGCATGCTCTCATCATTGGTGTGAATGTCGTAATATTTGTGAGCTATTTTTGAAAAATAAACAAAAAAACAAGATCCTTCCACTTAAAACCAAACAGCCCCAGAATATAAGGTTACCACCACCATGCTTGACGGTTGGTACACTGTTCTTAGGTTTGAAAGCCTCACCTTTAATCCTCCAGATATACTTATTGTCAGTGCTGCCAAATCAAACCAGATCATCTACAAAAGTTATGCTGACCTGAAATCCACCACGAACTCTTACACCTCAGTTCCATTATGCGCATTACACTACTAGCGTCGTTAGCTGTGCTAATACTGCAGTACGTGTTCCCAAAACACATCCCTGTAGCTCATTCCATAGCACATCCAAACATAAAAGCTGACACTGACAGGTCAGCCTTGAGGTCACCATGTTCCACATAAGGAATTTCCCCAGAGCCTCTCGGACCACACAATACCTTCCCTCTCTTCCTCAGCAGAATTTAGCGTGCTGGAGCCAAAGAAAATCACTATACAATATACGATCCTGTTAGGTTTTTTGTTTAAGAGCCACTAAGAGTTATTGTTTTTAGCAATGATTCATTTGTCACACAAAAACATTTCAAGTTCCTCATCAAATTTAGCAGCTTCCACATAGCTTCCACATCCTTTTTAGCTACGATCTTGCGAAGAGAAACAACTGATATTCCGACTTCAGATTGTTAAGGCTCAGGCTCATTGATCTTGCCGAGGTTATCGTCATTGCTCCAGAAACATGAGGCACAATTAACCTCACAGAAAAGATTGAAATTGAAGCAAATACCAGTGATCACATTGGTGATGTTACGCATCATAACGTGCAAGATCACTTCTGCTTGTGGTACTTTTCCACTGCTTGAGTAGCCGAGACTGAGTTTTTCTTTAGCTTCTTTTATTGCTGACTTATATCAATTGAATTAATTAAAAACTTATGAGAAATTGTTTCCAGTCTCTATGGAAATAGGTGGAGACTGAAAAAATACACAATCCCTATTCTTGTTATGCATCTCAAACACTATTTATTAAGCAGATCCTCACACAGAACAGTACATTCTTATGAAACATTTGCTCTGATGCAAACAGTACTAATGCAATGTGTCACCAAAGTTATATGGCTTATGAAGAGCTTAGCCATTAACTGTCCTTCTTTACCATTTGAATTTGTGCAAAACATACTTAACACAAGTTGACAAAATCAAAACAATGAAATCCCAATGCCGTACTCTTGTTTTCATACTCGAATGTATCTGTTTGACACATTAAACTAACTTTAGTTTTTCCTAACTGATAAACGCTTTTAATGTGGAATCCAACCCAAAGCTTATTTAAAGGTAAATGAAATATTAAACCTATAGTCAGATGTCTGCATGTTTTAAGCTAAGCTTAAGTTTAAGCTTAATTTTAGCTAAATCTGTATATGTCACTATTAGCTAGCATTATATGGAAAAGAATTCTGACTTCAGATTCAACTTCAAGCTTTATTAATATTTTATGTAAAGACTTGTGAGCTGTTGGGATAAGATATTTGAATCAGTATGATTTTTGTCTTTGCAGTTCACGAAATGAACAAAAACACGTTAAATACCAGATGATGTAATCTTGCTGATGAAGCTGCCATTATTGCTCAGTTTTTTTCCTTTTTTAAGCTGTCCCTGTGAACTGCAGACTTGACTATGAAGAAAACACAAATATTCAAATCCATGATTAATCACAGTTATTCTATTACTATGATCATTGGGAGTATCTTAGTTGTTTCAGTAATATAAATGCAATCCATTATTATTATTATTATTATTATTAATATTATGAGAAATCCTGCTCCTCACATACAAGGTCTTAAATAATCAGGCCCCATCTTATCTTAATGACCTTGTAGTACCATATCACCCTATAAGAGCACTTCGCTCTCGCACTGCAGGCTTACTTGTTGTTCCTAGAGTATTTAAAAGTAGAATGGGAGGGAGAGCCTTCAGTTTTCAGGCCCCTCTTCTATGGAACCAGCTTCCAGTTTGGATTCGGGAGACAGACACTATCTCTACTTTTAAGATTAGGCTTAAAACTTTCCTTTTTGCCAAATCATATAGTTAGGGCTGGACCAGGTGACCCTGAATCCTCCCTTAGTTATGCTGCAATAGACGTAGGCTGCCGGGGGATTCCCATGATGCATTGAGTTTTTCCTTTCCAGTCACCTTTCTCAATCACTGTGTTAATAGACCTCTCTGCATTGAATTGTACCTGCTACTAATCTCTGTCTCTCTTCCACAG
>VUQR01024548.1:4045-18475 GCA_015108515.1 Hemichromis elongatus
AAAACACAACAGAACACACACCCACTCACCACATGCTACAGCCGCCTCAAGCTGTCTTCCCAGCATGCATCTGCGCTGCCGTCCTACCAATAGTGCACCTCATGGAAGACGGAGAAGTTCGAGAGGATGGCGTGGCTGGTAGCTGTCACTACAGAAACAAAGAAACACAAAAAATTAATTTATGTCAAAACTTTTGTGACTTTTTTTTGTTAATTTATGCAACAATGTTTCCTCAGTGAGTGCTGTTGCCCAGCAAATCCTCTGGAACTGCCTCATTGAAGATCCAGCCCTCGTTCTCCGCCACTTCCTGGAAAAGCTGACAGTTAGCAACAGACAGGTAGGTAAACACCTGCAGACAGACGTGGGAAAAAGACTTGCGATGAGTTTTTCATTGTTTGTTCATTTGTTTATTTTTCACGCCAGGACGAGCTGATGTACATGCTTAGGAAGCTCCTGCTCAACATTGGAGATCTTCCAGCCCAGACCTCTCACATCCTTTTTAACTACCTGGTGGGTCACCAGTTACCTTCACCTGTACCTTTATATTTGTCGTCAGTTCTGTTTATTCTCCCCATCGTCATCTCTCCTCCTTTAAGGTGGGCCTGATCATGTATTTCGTGCGCACTCCGTGTGAATGGGGCATGGACGCCATCTCGGCCACGTTGACCTTCCTGTGGGAGGTGGTCGGCTACGTGGAGGGGCTCTTCTTTAAAGACCTGAAGCAGACCATGAAGAAAGAGCAGTGTGAGGTCAAACTGCTGGTCACAGCATCGATGCCAGGTGAATACTAAATAGATGCTGCAGACATGAGTAATGGTAGTATTGTAAAACTCTTCTCCAGTGAATCCACCAGTTAGCTCTGATGCTCCAGTTTTGTGGAGCACTTTATAAATGCCGACTTTGTGATGGAGGGGCCGTTTTTAGCACAGGTGTATTTGATCTTTGTATAGAGCGTCCACCTATGTGGGAAAACAAACCAAGGTACGACCAGTAGATCAGTTGAGATACCCACAATGTCCAATCAGCACCGTGTTATTTAATAATAAGGTGCATTTTTAATGGGGTGGCCACATAGTGAAGTGGGTGACACATTCACTTGGCAAATGAAAGGCTTCTGGTTCAGTACCAGCCGGAGACACAAATCCGCGTTGACAGGCAAAAAATGTGCCACCAAACATGCAGAGTCACCCGCTGTGGCGATGGTTTAATTTAACCCAGGTCATCTCAGGATGTCTCTTTCTTTTCCTCAAAGACAGAAATCAACAATTTGTCAACAAAAGGTAAATATTTTCATGCATTATGCTGCTGCAGGAACCAAAACGCTGGTGGTGCACGGGCAGAATGAATGTGACATCCCAACACAGCTACCAGTCCATGAAGACACTCAGTTTGAAGCCCTGCTAAAGGTAAAGACTCATCTCAGTCGATTACACACACAGGGAGGCCCGACCGAGGAGGCTTCTTTCACTGTAATTTAATTCAAATCATGCTGTGTGTGCTAAACACGTCAAATTTGAATTTGTAATTCAGTGCGAGGAAAATAATCAGCTTAAACTAAGACGTCTCCTCTTTCTCCAACCAGGAGTGTCTGGAATTTTTCAACATTCCCGAGGCCAGATCGGCGCACTACTTCCTCATGGATAAACGATGGAACCTCATCCATTATTCAAAGGTAGGAACTTTGTTTTGAGTTTTTTTTTTAATTGATAAAAGCAAGAACTATTTAAAAAGCACTAAATTACCTGAAGTCGAGACCTGAGACCGATTTTCTTTAATCCATATGAGTGTTGGTCGCTGTTGTTCTGTGCAGATTAGAAATTACTGTCAAGGTCAGAGCAATGCTTTTACCTCTGGTATTGAATGAAATTATAAACATGGAGATATTTAGTATAATTACTGTTTTCTCTATCCATCAGACATACGTTAGA
The DNA here is from genome assembly GCA_015108515.1 of Hemichromis elongatus. Classification (NCBI taxonomy): domain Eukaryota; kingdom Metazoa; phylum Chordata; class Actinopteri; order Cichliformes; family Cichlidae; genus Hemichromis; species Hemichromis elongatus. The sequence continues at coordinate 5,974 of VUQR01024548.1, forward strand.
GACATCTACCCGTTCCGGAGGTCAGTCTCTCCTCAGCTCAACCTGGTCCACATGTTGCCTGACAAAGGACAGGAGCTAATCCAGAAACAGGTAAGGTTAGAAAGGTGAAAATTAACCCCTTAAACAGCGCCTACAACAGGAAAATTATGGTCTGAATTTTTGTTTTCAGGTGTTTTCCCGTAAACTAGAAGAAGTCGGTCGAGTCCTCTTCCTCATCTCCCTCACACAACACATGCCAGCTGTGCACAAGCAGTCCCATGTCTCCCTGCTGCAGGAGGACCTGCTTCGCCTGCCCTCCTTCCCCCGCACCGCCATCGATGCAGAGTTCTCCCTCTTTAATGAGCCTCAAGGTGGAAAAAAAGACTAACAGCTAAATAAACACGAGTATAGCTCTAACAGTTTATTTTAGGATAATGAATCCTGCTTCGCTTTGCCTTCCAGGTAAAGAGCTGTTTGGCTTGGACACCCTCCACAAGGTGCTGTGGATCAAACTGCTGGAGGAAATGTTTCTGGGCATGCCCAGTGAGTACCCATGGGGCGATGAGATGATGCTGTTCCTTAACGTCTTCAACGGGGCCCTGCTGCTTCACCCCGAGGATAGCTCCCTGCTGAGGCAGTACACGGCGACCGCCATCAACACCGCCGTTCACTTCAACCATCTGTTCTCCCTGAGCGGCTACCAGTGGATGCTTCCAACCATGCTGCAGGTACGCTTCCCTGTGCACACCCACCTGAGCCTAGACAGTTAGTGGAGGCAGCAAAAATGTGTCTCTGAATTCCAAGTTTCACAGCAACTTAGGTTTCCCATCCCCTTTTCCTTCCTCTGCTGTGATAGGTCTATGCAGACTATGAGAGCAACCCTCTTCTGAGGCAGGGCATTGAGTTTTGCTGCCGGCAGTTCTACATCCTCCATCGAAAACCCTTCATCCTGCAGCTGTTTGCCAGCGTTGCTCCGCTGCTCGAGTTCACAGTAAGAGTCATTCAAATGAATCTGCAGTGAGTCAGCAGTGCAAGTTCTTTGTCTCCTTTGATGCATTTCTCTCTTCTTATCCATCTCAGACCAGCACCAGTACCGGTCTTTCTAAAGGAGTTTCGGCCCAGTGTCTGTTCGACCTGCTGGTCTCTCTGGAAGGTGAAACCCAGGACGCCCTGGATGCTCTGGAGCTGGTTAAAGCTGAGAAGCCTCTACGCTCTCTGGGTAAACTGTCAATTTTCCTGGCTCCTGACAACATTGCCGTGGGTATCAAGGTAGGGATCTAGTCAGAGAGTAGAGAGTTGGTAAAGAAACCCAGAAGCTCAGACTGACGCCAGATTTCGTTCAACCTCAAATAAGTCTGTAAAGGAAGCGTCACACATTCTACTATTAGTCTAATGTTACTCTTTGACTAATTTGACTTGTATATGTTCTCTGTATATGTCACAGATTTCTGTTATGGTAATGAGGACTTGACCTTTTCTATCAGCGAGGCCATCAAGCTGTGCGTCACTGTGGTTGCATATGCCCCCGAATCCTTCAGGAGGTATGAATAAAAACATCGAGCGGTCTTCTTCTGTCAGCTGCTTTCTGTCCTCTGACTCTGCACACTTCCTTCTCCAGTCTTCAGATGCTGATGGTGCTGGAGGCCTTGGTTCCTTGCTACCTCCAGAAACTTAAGAGCAACACGGTTACGATGGAGTCTGCTTCAGCTGCCAGGGACGAGATTGCGGCCATCGCTGCCCTGGCTACGTCTCTGCAGGCCCTCCTCTACAGCTCTGAGGCCCTCACAAGGTTTGTGTCTTGCCAATAAAGACACAAGATTTGTTTTTAGCTCCTCTCACTTGTTGTCTTCTAATCGTCAATAGGCCCATGACAGCTCCCCAGATGTCCCGCTGTGATCAAGGCCACAAGGGCGGTACTACAGCTAACCACGCCATGTCCGGAGGGGTCAACACCAGGTCAGAACTTGAACTCTCACCTGTCTTAGAATAGATGACTATAGTACTGTTCTGGAGTTTAAAAACCAAGAGTGTGTTGTCAGGGACAATCTGCACCTGCTGGAGGAAGGCCAGGGCATGCCAAGGGAGGAGCTGGACGAGCGCTACGCCAGGGAGGAGTTCCGCCGGCCGCGGGAGTCCCTGTTGAACATCTGCACCGAGTTTTACAAGCACTGCGGGCCACGGCTCAAAATCCTGCAGAACGTTGCAGGCGAGCCACGGGTCACAGCTCTTGAGCTACTGGACATCAAGTCCCACATGAGGTGTGCGATGACATGCATGCTGACTTTAGTTACAGTAAATTTGTTAAATTAATTTGTTTTCTGTGCATAACCCTAGCTACGTTGGTTGCTACAGGACAAAGATGTTTCAGTCAGCCAAAAGAGATAAAAAACAGTCACTTCAGCATCTGTGTTTTTACTAATGTTTGGATCAAATCAAATCCACCCTGGAGTTTTTTCTGTCACTCCACTGTTTACCTCAGCTGTCAATGCCGAGTGAGAAGCGTCCAGCTTCATTTACTCTGGAGGAGGCTGGAAACTTTGTGAAGGGAGTCCGAAATGAGTCGATGAGTCAGTGACAGTGAGTCAGAGTTCTGACTAGTGACAAGAATACTGAGGTGACCTGTTAAGGATATGCTGAACTGTTAGCCGCTATCAGTGAAACTCTCTTTGAAGTGGACCTCAGAGGGAACGTAGGATTTTTAGCCTAACATTAGTTGGCAGCTGTTGATGTTTAGTCAACTCGTTGTCAGCTGCCCCGAGATGAGATATCAGAGAAGAGGTCAGTAGTCACTGGGGATAGTATGTTTGTGCATGTTTCCGTGTGTTAGAGCTCTAACTTCAGTTCAGGAGATGAGGTCTCGTTGCTTCATGCTTTTATTAAGTTATTATAAGTTTATGAGACCACATCAGTTTGCTGGAAGATGTAATTACAAACTGTTCTAGATCTATTTATGATTACAGAATCCCTTTTTTGTGAACAAACCTTAAAAATTACTGACTGTACCTTTAAAGTGTTTGCTGGGCATCAGAAGATTTAGTCAGAAAGTTATGACGCATTAATCCTCACCACCTACATCTTCTTTCACACATCAAGCATTGGATGGATAACACACAGGCTTTACTTGTGTTTGTTGTGTTCAAATCATAAAATTCTTTTAGCATTTATTTTTTAACCCCACCAAAGAAAGATGGTACCTGTAGTCAATTGACTAGTGGATATTACCATGTTCTCATTTTGAAACTTAAGGCACTTCAAGTTTGTTTTCCTTCTTGCTGTTGTGGCGATTTTTATTCTTGTTTTTTGCTTTTTTTCAAGTTTTGTACTATATGTATGCATAGTGTTATACAAAAGTGCAGCCCTGCCCTACTTCAACTTTGGTTGATATTTCTTTGACACCATTCACATATTTTGGAAATGAAGTCACTAAAGTTGTTACTTCACATTCATTAGATAATTTTAAAGCTGTACACTAACAAGCACTTGTAAATTGAACTGAACGAATGTTTCTGCCCCAGGCTGGCGGAGATCGCCCACGCCCTGCTGAAGCTGGCGCCCTACGATACCCTGACCATGGAAAGCCGAGGGCTGCGGCGTTACATCATGGAGATGCTGCCCATCACCGACTGGTCGTCCGAGGCCGTCCGGCCCGCCCTCATCCTCATCCTCAAGAGGCTGGACCGCATGTTCAACAAGATCCACAAGATGCCCACGCTCAGGTGCGCTCGCCCTCAGGCTTTATGCAGCAGGTCTGTTGAACACAATCCCTCTTTTTTCTCCGTCTCCCTGTGAGTGTATCGTGCTGTGCCGCTGCCGTGGTGTGTACAGTGAATAGACGGCTTCTTGGCACTGTCCTCTGTAGCGCTGCCTTCGTGGGTGCTGTACCGTAAGTGCTTCTGTGGACTGTGTTTTCCTGTCTGTGAGTTTAAATGCGTAATCGCATAAAAGTGTGTGACGATGTTTGTTCTAACAATGGATCAGTGGCAGCGTTCCTCCATGCCTGGAGCGTCCAGTCTTTGGCCATGGAAAACAACATACAGGTGTTATGTAGCTCACAATGTAGAAATAATTCTTCATCATCCTTATACATATGATGCAATGCAAAAATAGTTTTTCTTTATATACAGATTTAAACATTTTGATGCATCTTAAACAGTTTTTAATTCTTTAATTCAACTTTTGTTAGTTACAATTTTTCTAAGATTCTGATGCAGTAATGACCAAGAAACCTGGTATTAGAAAGACCAGTGTAATGATATCAATAATCACAGTTATAACCTTTTTTACATTAGATTTCATACATAAAAACCAAGTCAAACACTAAAGCTGTGATATTTCGTCTTAAAAACTGGAACTTTGAACTTTAATCCCGCTGAAGGTGGACGTACAGTAAATGTGTTTTTTCCACATATTCAAGCTTGAATATCTGTGAAACTTTTCACCTGATTTAGACAGCTTTAAATAATTTTATGTTACTCATACATGAGAATCTATAGATGAAAGATCACACCTCCACATCTGCTGCCATCAGAGATCGGACACATCCAAATATTTCATGAACTTTTCTTCTGAAAGTTCTTATTCGTAGGGCCGAAATATTTACTAGCAATGCAAATCTCCAGTCAGCCGGCAATACAATACTATTGTGATTTTAAACATTTTGCAGTTTGTTGAGTATTGCAGTATTAATGCTCTAAAATTCAATTCAATTCAATTTTATTTATATAGCGCCAAATAACAACAACAGTTGCCTCAAGGTAGACTCGATAATAATACATACAGAGAAAAACCCAACAATCAAACCACCCCCTATGAGCAAGCACTTTGGCGACAGTGGGAAGGAAAAACTCCCTTTTAACAGGAAGAAAAAAACAAACATGAGTTTCACATCATTTTTCATTAACTTTGCCATTCCAGTGGTTCAATCCTGCAAAAAACTGTATAAATTTGGATTAAATCTATCACAGAGATACATATACATATGTACATATGTATGTATAAGTTCATAACGGCATAAATGTTGATAATAAAGTACAGAAAAGAAAAACAGGCAAAAAAAAGCTTCCCTGACTGCAGACTGGAGGCAGCTAGCTGAGAGGAAACACTGCTCTGAGGTGGATCTGTTGCTGCAGTGTTTAGTTGGCTATGTTTGTGAGCTTTGCGACATTTGGTGTCTTTGATGCAATCTTTGGCTTCTCTAAGTTTTAAAAGTTTGACATTTGAATATGTATTCATGCTGTGTAATTTTGTGAAGCCACATTGTGCCATCGTAGGGCGTCATAATGAAAAAATGCTCCATGCTCTTTCATCTGATGTGTTACTTGATGTGGTTTCTTGAAGTTTCTTATAGTTGGCAATATAAGTTCTACCATATGTATTATTTTACCAACTTTGAAGTTGATATCTTAAAAACTGTGGACACTAGACTGCGACAAACAAACAAACAAACTCCCTTCAGGGGGAGAATTGTTTTTCCGTGTGAGCTTTCGTTTTGTTCTTTTTTTTTAACTGATGACAATGTGCTTGTATGTGGTTTCGGGGGGTGGTGGTGTGTGCTTGTTTGTTCTCCAGGAGACAGGTGGAGTGGGAAGCAGCCAGCAGCCTGATCGAGGGGATCTGCCTGACCTTGCAGCGTCAGCCAATCATCTCATTCCTGCCTCACCTGCGCTCGCTTATAAACGTCTGCGTCAACCTGGTACGGAAGCATAGAGATGTCGAAAAACAAAGTTGTTTTCCTTTTTTTTCTCCTTTTTTTAGCATTTTCTTACGTTTTGTCTGGTCTGTTGTCAGGTGATGGGTGTGGTCGGCCCCTCCAGTGTGGCGGACGGGCTGCCACTCCTCCACCTCAGCCCCTACCTGTCTCCGCCGCTGCCCTTCAGCACTGCCGTGGTCCGATTGGTTGCTCTGCAGATTCAGGTACGGCGAGATGACCCTGTCAAACACCCGCTCATAAAGCAGCTGCTTGGCGTGCTAACACTTAATTCCCTCGGCTTCTCCACAGGCCTTGAAGGAAGACTTCCCCCTCAGTCACGTGATCTCACCTTTCACCAATCAGGAAAGACGGGAGGGGATGCTGCTCAACCTGCTCATTCCCTTTGTATTAACCGTGGGCTCCGGGAGCAAAGGTGATATGTTGGTGCAATTGGAGGAGGAGATTTAAAACGCCAATCGGCGTCTTACTCTGGGTTTTTTGTATTTCCTGCTTTTGTTTCGTTTTCTCCATGCAGACAGCCCCCACCTGGAGCAGCCGGAGGTCTTCCTGCTCCTGCAGACGGTCATCAACATCCTGCTGCCCCCTCGAATCATCTCCACGTCCCGCACCAAGAACTTTATGCTTGACGCCTCTCCGGCTCACTGTTCCACGCCTGGCGACCCTGGGAAAGATCTGCGTAGGGAGGGATTAGCAGAGTCCACGAGCCAGGCTGCTTATTTAGGTACGATAAGAGAGGCTAAAACATTTTATAGCTTTGCTTTGTCTTCCTCCTCTCATCCTCCTCCCTCCACAGCTCTGAAGGTGGTGCTGGTTTGCTTCGAGCGCTCGCTGGGGAACCAGTGGTATCGGCTGAGCCTGCAGGTGAAGGAGATGGCTCTGAGGAAGGTGGGCGGCTTGGCCTTCTGGGACTTCATCGACTTTATCGTCCGAACCCGGATCCCCATTTTTGTCCTGCTCAGACCCTTCATACAGTGCAAGGTAAAGGACTTCAGGAGCCTCCCGCTCCTTCAGCACCCCTGAAATGTTCACTTTCATCTTCATCACTTTTCCTCCATCTTCCTTTTCCAGTTGCTGACCCAGCCGGCCGATTCCCAGGAAGAGATCACAGCGCGCCACCACATCGCTGACCAGCTGGAGCGGCGCTTCATCCCACGACCTCTCTGCAAGAGTTCACTGTTTGCAGAGTTTAACAATGAGCTCAAGATCCTCAAAGAGGCTGTGCACAGCGGCTCGGGTCAGGAACTACATACTAAAACATTAAAGGAACAGTTCATCTAAAAATGCCATTTTATCCATCTAGTTTATTTGGCTTCTCGTCACACACATACTGATGTACAACAAACTACAGTCCAAAGACCCTAAAATAATCAGACAGGAGATGATTGCTGTGAATGTCTGTATGTTTAGTTTCTTAATGAGTATGATTTAAAAAATGTCCACATAATGGGAATTATTATTATAGACGGATAAACCGGGTGAATTTGTCCTTTAAGTGTTTTCAAATAGAAGCCATCAACTCTGCAGTCATGTAAGGCATTTTCCACCCCACAGCATATCAGGGCAAGACATCCATCAGCACGGTGGGCACCTCCACGTCAGCCTACCGCCTCAGTTTGGCCACCATGTCGCGCTCCAACACGGGCACCGGAACAGTTTGGGAGCAGGACAGCCAACCGTCACGGCAGCCCTCGCAGGACACGCTCAGCCGTACCGATGAGGACGACGAAGAGAGTCAGAAACACTGTTCCCTTGATTTTAAAAGCTATTTTCACTCATTCCTGTGAATTTGAAGTGAACTCACGACTCTACGTTCCTCTCGCTGCAGTTGACTCCATGAGCATTCCCAGTGTGGTGAGCGAGCACGAAGCCTTCATGCCCAGGGTGATGTCGCAGCGCCGTTTCTCCAGCCACGCCACTGGCTCGGCGGCCTCCCAGCCGGAGGCCCCCCGTACCACCATGCTGCCCAGCCACAGGTAACGTTTCCCACTGAACCTGGGAGTCACAGATAAACACTTAAGTAAAACAGTCACACCTAGTTTAGTGAAAAACTTTTTTTAAGTATTTGTGGGTTAAATAAACAAAAAACTGTCAGTTTAGTAGTTAGTTGTTAGCTCCAATATGCAAGTTGGTTTTCCTGTACTTGAAAAGTAAATATGAAGTGGTGCGAAGGCAGAAATAATCTCACTAGCCATTAAAAAGAGATTTCAGAGCTAGTGAAAAGCAGAAAGGAAAAGGGCTAAAAAATAAAGCTAACTGCACTTCCTCTGACAGCCACAAGAGGCAAAGCAAGTCAAACACTCCCAAGGTCAAATAGTTCATATTAGAAAAAAAAAAAAGGAATAAAAAGACCTACGGCAACCAGCCACGCAGACCTGGAGACCAGCTGTGTTTTCCCTGACTGGTAACTGCTTACTGGCTGTTGCTAGGTGAAATTGGTCTCAAAAAGAGTGTTGCACTAAAAACTTTCCTTGCTTGTTTAGTAGCAGTTTGCTGTTTGTTTGCTCAGTTTTTCTTTGGGGGATAAATACATTTAAATACATATAAATACAGTTTTTCTACTGTAAATTCCCTCATGTCCAATCCAATATTTTCACCCGTCTCTCTCCACGGGTTAGCTGACATTTGTGAGTCCTTATATTAATGCTTTGATTATTATTCGTTATATTCAGACAAGGATTGTTATTTAATTACAAAGCTGTGGGAAAAGATTAGCTGGATACAACCGTGCTGAATGAGCCAGTCACAATAGTTACATTAGGCTGGTGCCCTTCAGGTTACTACTGAAGAGGATTACAGCATCAAAAAGACGAGAAGAAAAAAATGAATTCTGACTTTGTTCTCAGAATTCAGAGAAAAAAGTCAAAATTGTAACATTAACCTTAGTCATGAGATTAATTCTGACATTTATCTCAGAATTTTGAAAAAATAGTCATCATTTTAATATTAATATTTCTCATGATATTAATGAGAAATATCATGAGATATTTATCTCAGAAGCCAGAATTCTAACATTAATCTTAGTCATGAGATTAATGCTGGCATGAAGTCTGAATTCTGACAACAAATTCAGGATTCTGGAGAAAATAGTCACGATTTTTATATAAATCTTTATCATTAGATTAATTTTGACATCAATCTCAAAATATTGACAGAAAAAGTTTGATTTCTTAGATTAATCTAAGAATTCTAAGAAAAAGATCAATCAGGAGATTAAATATGACATTTATCCCCCCACTATTTTTCCTCAGGGGCCCTAATCCTGCGTAGGTTTTGGAGCAGAGTTACAGAGTGGTTTGTGCTAACGACATAGCGTAGCTATGGTGCAGATTTCTGACTGAAGCATAAGTCGTCAGTTACAGACCTCAGAGGCTTACAGCGAGTTTATGCTTCAGGATCAAGTGTACTGAGTGCCTGATCTATGTCTCCCTTGTAATGTAACATTCAAGGATTTTATTAATATGATACCACACTTGCGATCTTTGCAGGTTGGTAACCACACAAACGTCAGCTGATAACTTCACTCTCAAATATGTTGACTCTGGACTACAAAAAGCTAAGGTGGCTAAACTTCAGAGCTACATCTGACAACCACTGTGCTTCTATTCTGCTGGTTAAACTAATGAGATTATTTCTGTTTTCAGAGCAGCTTTCATGAAATGTTCCACTCTTTCCTGTTTATTATGTAACATTAAGAGCCGACCGATGGACGAGAAATCAACCAGTCATATTCCACAACCACAGTCATATTTATCTATGTATATCTCTGTTGATTTGTAATGGTTTTTTTTACTAAGCAGCCTTAAGACTCTGTTTCATGGTAAGAATGTAAAAAATAAAAAGTCTGCTCTGCCTTTGGTTCATTTTGGGTAAAGGAAACACCCTGGCTTATATAAACCCTGCTAAGGAAGGGGCTCAGGGTGGTGATGGATCTCACTACGCTCCCTAAACTCCCATTTTCCTGCTTCGCCCCCCTTTTTACAGTGAACCCAATGTGCTAGATGAGTCCCAGGGCCTTCTGCAGGAGGGTAACCTCTCTAGGTACAGTGGCCCTCTCTCTGTCTGTGTCCCGTTGGTGCATTCTTGCATCTGTCCGCCACTGGGAGGGGCATCACCTTAGGACGGCCACCTCTATCGGCCGCCTCACTGTTGATCACTCATCCGCATCGAATCAAATCGCCTTGGCCCGTCACCACCCCACCTCCCACTTACCCGTCTCTATCTCTTTCTGTGTGGGTCTACTGTGCCTTGTCTCTATCCCCTTAACCCCCCTCACTTCCCCTTGAGCTCCACACTGACCCTCATCTTCTCAGCTCATCTGCTGTGCTATCCTAACCAGGCCCCCTCCCCCCCTTTAAAAAAAAGTAAAGTTAATAAGGGTCTCATCAGCCCCTGGGGCCAGGGAGCTCTGCCTCTGTTCTTTCTCTGTTAGCTGTGGTTCTTTACAGTTGATGTGCCATCACTAAAGTCAGCCTCTCATCGGTGCCATGGTGTTTCATACTGTTTACATGTCTATCAGGCTTTTCGCTGATCAAATTGGGCGTCCGATTGTGGATACCAATCTGGAGGGGCACGAGGGAACTGGGGTGGCAACACCAAAAAAATACAAACAAAGGGCACTTTAGTGGTTGTTTGTTGTTGAGAAGCTAACTTTAAATATGCCGTATGACTGTTTCATTGTTAGATGGGGACATTTCAGCTGTTTCAGGGGCATTTTTAGCACAACAAAAGAGACAAGTTGCTTTGTCAGGGTTGCCACTCCAGGCCCTACTACTCCCCTGTTGTGTTTTCAGTGTTTGAATCATGGCAGCACTGTTATTCTTTCTGTTCTGTGATTGGGTGTCTTGTAGCATACTGTGTGTATTGTGTAGTGAGTGAATGGGTAGTAGTAGCAGCGACATCATATTGTGATCAAAGTTGCGTTTATCGACGGTTGGGTAATGCTTAGCTTTTCAGTCCCTTTACTGTGATGTATTTCCGCGTGTTTTGCGTGAATGTGCACACGTGAATGGTGTGTGTGTGTGTGTGTCTCTTTTTGACTGACTGGATCAGGGTGGCCAGTGTGCAGAGCGAACCAGGTCAGCAGAACGTCCTGATCCAGCCTCCGTTGGGGAGAAAGCGAGGACTCAGACAGGTGTGGACATCACCTGTTTTTCACGCGTCACGTTTAACACATATGTGTAATGAAACTGTCTAATTTGAGTATGTGCTATCTTAATTTATTTAACATGTAAGAAAAAAACTTTAAAAGAAAAATGGCATTTATTTTAGAATACACACATAAAATAAAAATAAATTCAGTTCAGTTCATTTTTATTCATATATGGCACCAAATCACAAAAACAGTTGCCTCGAGGTGCTTTTTATTGTAAGGTGAGGACCAATGTAATAATACAAATAAACACAGAAAACTCCCAACAATCATACAAGCCCCTATGAGCAAGCGCTTTGGCAAAAGTGGGAAGGAAAAACTCCCTTTTAACAGGAAGAAACCTCTAGCAGAACCAGGCTCACAAAGGAGTGGCCATCTGCACAACCGGTCGGGGTTGAGGGAAGGCAGTGAACACAGACATTTCACTTCCACATCATTTTCATAAAATGTGATCCATTTTTTGTAGATTTAAATATAAGAAAACGAAATGGTAACAGAACTTAACGCAGTTTTAAAATACATAAAGTAAATGTTTTGGTAAATGAAACAGAAAAGTTAAAAAGGTAATCGTTTTTAAGATTTAGCCATAAATAGGAGCCATTTAAATTTTTGCTTGTTTAATTATCTTTTGTTAATAGAAAGAAATCTATGTTCTCAAACTCCAAACTTGGCCCATATATTATGGTACAATTACAATATCATAACACTGCCTAGTAACCACCTACCCCCAAAATCACTCATTAATAGCATTTATACACCTTTGACACCTTATAAAAGCCACGTATCATACTATAATGAGTGTAGAATATGTTTATATGTTTATATCTCATCATATACAAGAAGCTCTTGTTGATTTTTTTCTTAAACTTTGGTCACTGTGAGTGCCAGCATGTGTATGGCATATACAAATGTTTTATACAAAACCCACAATTGTATGTATTTGCACATTTGCACCGAATGCTGACCTTATGACTGTACTCACTGTATGCGCATTACATTTATCACACTACCTATTTTAATGATCAGCACAAATTTCTAACTCTTCCGGTCCTGCTGAGCAGCCGCTGATTATGAATCAGTGACGTGCAGTCAGGGGAGGCAGGTGAGGCCGTGCCTCACCTGTCATCATGGACATATAAAATTGAAAAATAAATTAAATGGTTATATATATTTATTTTAAAGTTCTTTTCCATTTAACGTCACCATTTTTAGATTTTTTTTCAAAATCGCTGAATTTTCACATTTACCGTTCAAATACTAAGAAGAGACGAGCGGTGAGGCAGCAGCCCGCTGAGCCTCACCGTGGATTACGCAATGACTATGCTAACGGTGCTGGCATGCTATGCAGTGAAACCGTATTGCTGTCCCTCTGCATGTCGCTATTAAAATGTCGAACACTTTTACTATATGAACTAAATTTCCATATTTTAGCTGGTGTATATAATGCACAGTGTTTTTTTTTTATCAACAACTGTGTGTATTCTTGTGCTGAGCGATCATAAAACTGCACTAGGTGAGGCACGCAGTTCTCCTGCCTCATGGCAGGGGGCGCTGGTGATCCCAGGGATTCTTATTACGACTCCTCGGCTGCAGAATAATAGAATTAGTGACACTGTCACTAATTCTATTATTCTGCAGCTGTCACTGTGACAGCAGTAAACAGT
>VUQR01024549.1:2248-25708 GCA_015108515.1 Hemichromis elongatus
CCAAACCCACCACCCCCCCCCCCCCCCCCCCCCCCCCCCAAAAATCATGTTTTAACTTTTTTCAGCTGTCTGTTAATCCTAATTAAAAAAAATCAGCATGCTAATAACCAACAAAACGGACAATATTTAGCTGTATTCGTGTCAACTTTTTACAACATCAGTCGATATAAAAGCCGGCAAACACCAGAGCCAACATTATGTATGCTTATTGTTCCACAGCCACGGACATCAGGAAATTACTGTAGCTGAGCTTTTTTTTGTTTCACAGTGTTTCACTAGTTTATCAATTATTAAGCAGTCGTCCACTGGGCTGTTTAGCTTACTGCATGAAATAAAAAGTAATCAGGGAGTCCGGTTTAATGACTGGCAAGAAAATCCTAAAGTTTGAACATCTTGATTACTATTTCAACAACAAGAAGAATCAAACAATGCAGCACTTCATACACAAGCCATTTTTGTGCTGTGCCAAATTATTCAAGAGCCAAAATCAAGCTGTGAGAGAGTGTGGTGCTGATTTTTGTTTAATGGTTCAATACAAAAAAAGTTATTTACACAACAATATTAATATGTTTCAGCTCTCTTCAGTAGTTCAGATTAACGAACACAATCCAGTGACATATTGATCACAGAGGATTTGCTGGTAGCCAACGATCAGGTCAGCCACGATATCTTAAAGAAAGTCATAATAACTTCAAAATAGTTAGTTGTATTTTGTGATTACATATTAATTGGAAGCTGTTTGTCTTTGCATGACATGCTCACACATCAGATTGCTTTATAGCTTGGTGTACCTTGGATTTAATACTATTGCTTCTTTACTCTAGACATTCAGGGATCTGCTTTGAGGCAGACCACCTACTGCCCACAGTCCAATTTAAAAACTGTGTGCCTAAACAGGAAGCTCAGTCTCTAAAGGCAGCTGCGTCCATCATTAACAGCAGTAGGATAACATTATGTAGGCTAGAGGTCATTTTCAAGGTGCATACATGGCATTTATTTGTAGTTAACATACAGAAAACACTAAAGCAGTGTTTTCTGTATGTTCTGAAAGATATAGGTTTGCATGCAAACTTGTTTAGCATGTTAGCACTTTTTTATCCATGCTAGTACATAGCACCTTGGATCAAAATGTCACTTTAAAATGTAGTTAAAACTGCAGCAATTGTCCTATAATTTGTGTTGAATGGCTAAATCAGATATGTCTCAATTAGTGAAATAATCAAACTCTACAAGCAGGAGTGACACTGTCTTCCTGGTGATTCCCAACTTCTAGCATCCATCATTAACAATAAAATGTGTAAACACAGATGTTAAGTGTTAAATGATTGTTTAAAATGATGAATGCTCGGTCCATCCATCATTCCATCCATACTTCCGTCTATCCATCCATCCATTCTTCGCTTATCTGGGGCAAGCTCGCAGGGGCAACAGCCTAAGCAGAGAAGCCCGGCCACATCCTCCAGCTTTTCCGGGGGAACACCAAGGTGTTCCCAGGCCAGCCGAGAGATGTAATCTCTCCAGCATGCCCAAGGTCTGCTCCAGGGCCTCTTCCCTGTGGGATATGAACACCTCACCCAAGATGCGCCCAGGAGGCATCCTTGTCAAATGCCTGAACCACCTAAACTATCTCCTTTCTATGTGGAGGAGCAGGGGCTCTACTCTGAGCCCCTCCCAGACGGCGAAACTCGTCACCCTGTCTCTGAGGGAGAAGCCAGCCACATTTCCGAGAAAGCTTATTTCTGCTTATCTCGTTGTTTCGGTCACTACCCAAAGCTGGTGACCAAAGGTGAGGTTACTCAAAGAAGGCTTCCCTATTACTGTGTTGAAGAATAAAGGTGGTAATACCAAATACTGACTTAAAATATAACACTCAAGACTTTTGCACAGCACTGTTGCCTCTTAAGCAGCACAGGCCTTCACAGGGCTTTTCATCTAAGCATGTATGTGACAAAACTTTTAATATTAATCTTTTAACATTAAAACAGCCCTCAAACATGAAAAAGTATTTGTTTAATAGTGTAGAACGCGCCGCAGTAAATACACAGCCTCTTTTCCAGCGCCTGATTCGAAGCAAAATCTCTGTGAGATCTGTTCAATAAAAGCCAGGGAGAAACAAGTCCTGCATCTTTACATTTACAGCCAACAAAAACAGAGCATCGTTGCACTGCTAACCTCCACATTTGCCTTGGGATTAGACCTTTTCACAGCACATATTGCAGGGAAAGCACGGGTGTATTTTTTTTTAATATGAAAAACAGCTGTATTCTTCTTAGGTGAGCCAATTCCAAGAATGAATGAATGCTTGGCATGAAAATAAAATCTTTCTATGCTACATGTGCGCTTTGTGAATGTTAATTAATCTAAGCCCTCCTTTTAAACAGGTAGAAGGGAGTGAAAAAAGGGAAAGTGCAGGGAATGCATATTAATCTTGAAATTAAAATTGGCAATAGGCAAAAAATTTACACTAAAGATTTTGTTTTTGGTGTTTTTTCAAGCGCATTAGCGTTTCCTTTTAGGCACAGCTTGAGATTTCTCCCATAGTTCCTTCCCTCCTCTCTTGCGGGGGTGGGAAGAGTGTGGAGTTTGCATGTTATCTCTGTGCCTGCGTGGGTTCTCTCTGGGTGCTCTGGCTTCCTCCCACAATCCAAAGCATGTTAGGTTAATTGGCGATTCTAAATTGGCCATAGGTGCGAATGTGAGGTTGGATGTTTGTCTGTCTATCTGTGTTAGCCCTGAGATAGAATGGCAACCTGTCTGGCGTGTACCGTGCCTTTCAGCCTGGATTAGATAAGCAGATGAAAATGGATGGATAGATGAATGGAAATGATTCCATTCTTATGTAAATTGTATTGCTTATTGATAACTTACCATTCCTTTCACGTGTGTCCGATACATCTGTCTCATACGCTTCGATACCGGGGTAATTTCCGCGTCGAGTCAATTGAATGTGAATTCTTTTCAAATCTCAGGCACAAAGGTCGATTTACTCGGCACCATTTTTACATCATGAAACCCAAGAAAAGACATGCGTAGCTGATACAATGGATGAATTAGTGAACGATCTTTACCTGATGATTTTTACCCATCTCTTTTGCATGCTGTCTGGTTTCAGGAGTAGTTCACTCTCACTCAGCCCAGCCCTACAACGGAGAGAGACTAATTACTTCAGGACTCCACCCATTTCCAGAGGGAAACACAAAATACCAACAAATCTTATTGACGGATCCAGAGTAGCGGGGCATGTCTACAAACACTTGCAGGAGGATGAGTCATCGGACATGGAGTCCATAAGAAGGTGAAACTACTTCTATGTCTCGTTATTAGTTTTGTCATGTTTGTTTGAGCCAGCAAAGAGGAAATTCTCTTTGCCTCCCTCCATGCTGAGGTCAAATAGCCGGTTCGGTGATACAGACCTCTGGACTAACTAAGGTTAAGTCGGAGTGGCAGAGAGATAATTTAGGGAGAAATGAGTTTATGACTGGAAGACTCTCAGTTCAAATCCATGAACCAGCCTATGAAATGTGATCCAGGGAAATAAATGAGATCTGCAGTGCCCCCACCCCCCATCCCCCTTTTTTTCAGCTGGGACTGTCACAATTAATTTGGAGAACACACTTGATCCCAAAAGCGCAACAGTATCATGGTGCTGGGGAAGATGTGTGTAATCCTTGCTGCCACTGGGCTGCTGCTGTGAATGAAAATTTGTTTTATCTGCATGTTTTAACAGGGTTAAAAATACAACGGCTGTGCCAAAGCTAATTACCAAATGATGCACGGGTTCACACGAATTTCTAGCTATCCAGAACGGTTTGATTTTGGCTAATGATCAAGCATGGGAAGCGTCATGGTTCACATATCAACAAAATAATTAATTTTCTGTCATTTACAAGCTGAGTATAAAGCCACATTAGATGACTGCAGCCTCTTAGAACAAGGCTTCATGTTGAACTGGATTACTTCCAGGCTTTCGCACATCTAGAATTGCCCCCGCGCTCGCGCTGATGTCGAGTGAAGCGAGCTGCCCCCATTTTGACGGCCATCCCGAGCGAAGCGCAGCTACTGGTGCTGTTTCAGGAGGCATTAGATGCGGGAGGGCCTGGTCTGCAGACTTAAAACACATTTAAAAAGTACAGACTGGTCACGCTTGCTAAAAAGTACCCTGATGTGAAATCCTCTCTGCCATACTGATTTTTTTATTCTGTTAAAACAAAGCATCTCATATTAGTTTTAACTTTTCTTTTACCCCTTTTTTTCAGGCTGCTTGTTACATAACGACCACCAAAGACGGGAAATATTTATCACTGAGGTGCTTGTATTCCTCCGTGGATTGATGCATAATGTCAAGCAGCTCCACTGGCATTTCTCCTTCAAAACACTGTAAACATTAAATAAGTGTAGGTTTTATTTACCGATGCAGACAAGAGTATCTTTAATCCTGAGTAAGACAGTCCTATTTAGCATATGACTCAGAAGCAGCCTAATTTGCTGTCACTGTGTGGAACTTGAGCAATAGCACTGTTAACAGAAACGTCTGTCATTAAAGCAGCAGTGTCCCCTGTGCATTTCACACACTTTAAAGTGCCTAGCAATGTTCCTATTAGCATGCCAACCTGATTGAGCATTACAGTGACTTGTAAGTTACACTGCAAGCTGCCAAACTCTTTATGTGACCTATTTCCATAATTTACATTTTTAAACAAAGCTCCACGGAGCTCAGCAGTTCTTTCAAATGGTTGTGCTGAAAGATCCTTCAGGAGCAGTTTCCCTCTAAACACACACACTCACAAACATGCACGCTCGCACTTATAAGGGATAACAAAACAAACTAATAAAGAAACTGATGAGAATTCTTTTTTTTACAATGGCGAAATCTGTAAAGCTATAGGCAGTTAAAGCTGCCGCACTTTGTCAAGTGTTTAGGAGAGGAGCTGAAATAGGAGGGCTTGTCATCTTCTTGGGGATAAGATTGCATTTGTGTAGTTAAACAATTTAGATCTCATTAGCCACTGATAATTCCCCTACACATCCATCACTCAAATCTGGCTTTCGACCGGCCTCCTGGAGGTTGAAATGACCTATTTCTCGACTTACAAGCCACGCAACACCAAGCTTACAGCCCCCTCCTTCTCCTCCTCCTCCTCCTCCTCCTGCAGCCCCCACGTCTCCCGTGTTGCCATGGATACACCCTCTCATCTCTGGAAATGAGAGACGGGAGGTGGAAAGGAGAGTGAGAGAACGCGAGAGGGGAAAGTGAGGAAAGGAGGAGGAGGACTGAGCCGAGAAGTAAAGATGGAGGCACCGAGTGCGGCGCGGCGGAAAGTGTTAATAAAGAGGCGAGAACCACAAACAAACACGAGAACACGCTTCCGCGTTTTCCATTTTGTGACAACAAATCCCCACAGAGTATTGTCAGTTTCATTATCTGGTGTCAAAACATATTTACCCATCACGGGTAGGGAAAGAATTGAAGGCAAATTTGCTACGCGAGTTATTTTTAGGTTTTGTTTTGATCTGTCGGATTTACCTCCAGCTTGCATTTGCCCTTCTGATACCAAGGGTGGGGGGGAAAGTAATTCAATTATTTAAACTTGGTTACGCTACCAACAGTCTCTCAAGGCTGACAATAACACTGGATGTAATCCTAAATGGGAGTCGAGGCTTCGGTAACAACATTAACAAACATACACAAACTTGCCCACTTGACTCCAGATAAGTTTCTCCTCTCTGCCGTGTTACTGTCATGGCCAACTATAATGCCTTTCAAGCTTATCTGCTTCCACTCCCTACGTTTTCAGGAGGACGCATCATGCAAATGCACCTGCTGAGAGTTACTCCCCCGTTCATCCCCGTTTAATGTTACATCATGGGCCCATCTTATTAGTTGCTTTCTGTGTGAAAACTACAATAAAATGAAATTAGAAAAGGTGTGAAGCATTGTAAAGTGGCTCCATGTATTGTTTCTACATACAACAGTCACAAAGGCGGGGTCAGGAATGCACCTGCTGTGCTGCTAAAGCCTTAAATCTCTGATAAGGCAGTGATGAGCAGAGGGATTTCTCAGTTAAACATTCATGCAGCAACAGTAGACGCCGCTCATGCCAAGGATTATACATAATTACACATAGATTATGAAACAACAATACCTAAATAGTGATCATTTTGTTTGCTACAAGATATTTTTGTGTTGTGTTTTGAAATGATGCGGTGAAGCTTTGACAGACTGGCATCTTTCTAAAACACAATGAATGTCATCTTGGTGTTCTAAATATGTGAGTTCACTTCATATTCTCTATTACTCGGGCTTTTTTTTATTAATTTAAAATTAGGAAAGTGTCTAGGATGAAAAGGTCAAACTATAAATGACTTTCTCACCCTGACATTTCCATCCTTTTCTCTTTGCCCAAAGGTGTGATTCTGCCAGCGGAAGGGTCGGCGCCCTCCTGAGCAGGACCTCACTCTCTCACTTCACAGCTAGGAAAGGATGGACTGAGGTCCCCTGCACCCGCCTCGATAAAGGAACAGCATTCCTGCCACCCTCCCTCCGCACCCGTTCTGTGCCCATCATCCCTTCGCTCCAAGCGTGTGACCTTGACGCCGGCCACGCATTCACGAGTGAACGGAACCAAGCGGGGCTCTTCAAGTTGCACCCCGTCCTCGCTGGAAAGACGGGGCTTCCCATTAGCAATCCTCCCTCTCCCCCAGAAAGTGTCTTGCTGGCAACAAGTGTCATGCCCAGCAGCGTTAGCCCCCCAGCCGCCGCCGCCGCCACGTCTCTCCTGGGGTTGGAGAAGAATCTCGGCTCTCCGCAAACACCCTGCTCCTTTGAAATTGCAGTGGAACTCGCGCAGGAGTTAAAACAGAAAAGCCTTTCCAGCCCCGTGAAAAGGTCTGGGTCTCACAGTGAGATCCACCACAGTGGCACAAACACTTTTGAGATGAAGACAGCGCAGGAGTCAGAGGGGAAAAGTGTCCAGTATTCCCCCAGAGTTATGCACACAGGCAGCGGGACCAGAGGATGGAAGGCAGCAGGCCAAAGAGAAACCCGGGGACAGTGCCAAGGTCAGACATCTCATGTGTACGGAGGGGCAAACTTGGCCACCAAAGGACCCATCTGCAGAGAAATTGGAAACACTTACGCCAAGCCCTTTGCAAGCTGATTGGATTAACTCTGTAAAGAGAAGACACCGTTTCCAATAAATGTATACCTTTGCTGGTGGCTCGGTATGGTTAGCAGGTGGGACCATCTGTGTGGCCACATGGACCAATAACAGATGGCCATCAGTTTTTGAAAGAACACGAACAGATTGAATTTCCGAGGGGGGAAAAAAAAATATTGACACAAAAGACATCAAATTACAAAGGAAAAGAGACAAACAAACACACATTGTGAATAAATGTGACTCAAAAGGAAATCAAAACCATGACTTGAGTGGGAGCTTGACTTAAACAGTGTATTGAAAAAAATGCCACTATTACAAGGAGCTTCTACTTAGAAACCAAAATAGTGTGTTATCTCTATGTTGTTTCTCTATTGTAAAGAAATGAAATTATATATGTCATATAATATATGTCATATAGACATATATATATTTGACATACAATTGTGACAAAATAAAGACTAAGATAACAGTGTTAATTATGGGCTTTATTCATCTTAATCCATTTTCGTGACTTAATCAGCTTTCTGAAATAAATCTGGACAAATATCAAAGTCATGTCGAACGATTACAAATCACAAGAAAGCTGTCAGGCGATAATGTTTGATGCTGACGCGTGTTTGCAATTTGTGTGTATGTGAAATTCTAGTTCTAAATAAGGAGAATAAACAGCGTATCACCAGAAAATGCAGGAAGCACCAAAAACAACATTCTTTATAAGTAAAGCATTGCACCATGTTTGGCTTCTTTAGTAAGCCATCGTGCAGCCTTCTGGTCTCTTGCTGATGGAATTTTGCCAGACTAAAAATGGCAACACTAACTGTTGTTTTGAAAGTTTGTTAACTTGGGAGCCCATTTTAATGAACTTATTTAAATATCGCCATTAGATAAGCAGCGACTACAGCTGGGCCCATGGATAGCATTATGGCACAAAAATCTCATTTTTAATCAGCAGATATGCGAAAACAAGAAATAAAGTAACAAACTGTCACAGGGCTGCTACTAAGTTTTTGGGAGTTTTTTTGTTTTTTGTTTTTTGTGAGGGATTATCTGTCCTTCACAATAGAAAGGTCAAGTTGGTTTAAGTACTGTATGTTCAGTAATCCGCTTGTCGAATGAGGAGATATCGAGCTTTTGCAGGGTCCAAGCTCCTGCTTCACATGTTTAAGCTGTTGGGTTTTTAACATGTTGCAATCCTCTGTTTTATTTAATAGAGGAAAGCCCCCCAACTCCCCAACAGATGCGACACATCTGTATGCACATTTTTTTAAAACTCACAGTGTACAAGACACCAAATACTTGAATGCTTCAGAAAAGATTTCGGTTTTAGCTTAACATCACAATTTTGGCTTAGTGGGTAATCCAAACCACACAGTAACACGACGATGGATCGTGTTGCCCTAACTTTTATCAAGGAAAATTTTAGCCTTCATTCCATATCTTTCCTGTGTTAATGCGTTCATGTTACCCATAGCTCTCTAGCCATCACTATATGTCAGCTCACACAACTTACTAACTCTCCAAATGTTGGTGCTATTTCGTTTTCCATCTTTATCTATATTCAAAGTGACAGAGGAGCTGTACATTTCAGGTTTTTTTTAAATACTCAGGTCAGAACATTATCGTACATCACCTTTAGATGAAAACTAGCGTGCTAACTCCTCTTTTTCAAATGTTAAACTTTTTTTATGTTATCATTTTATTGGAGCTGATATGATTTTGTAAACCATAGGAGCCTTTGGAACCAGAAATCATCAAGCTTAATACCTGTGTAAGGATTCTGGTTTTAGTTCGGTGAAATTTTATTTATGTAGCTTGTTGAAAACAAAGGCCTTCTCAGTATGATGAACATGCTTTATTAGTGCAAAATCCAACAATCACACTTTTACCGAGCACTTGGCAACTGTGGGGAGAAAGAACTACCCTTTAACAGGAAGAGAAAAACACAGATAAAAAGAACATTGGGAGGTACCAAACATGACAAAATACAAACTAAACACTAAACCTCCGCGCACAGCTGAGCTGCTACTACTGCTGAACCATATCAATCTTACCACAGCCCTTTACCTCAGAGGCATATAACCAAACACCTTCATACCATACGATGGTGAAATGAAAGAGATCTCTGGTGAACTTGCCAGTGTGTTAAAGGTGAAGCCACAACCACAAACTTCAAAATATAGAGAGTGGTATAGGATTATTGGTTGCCATATCAATACACAAAGTATCAGTGGTGATGAATGGTACCTTTCCCTTTAATTCTAAAATTTAGTGTGGTTTAGGTTGGTATTTTTTGGTTCTGCATATGTGTGCACGCCAGTTTTCAACAATTAAAAAAAAAAAAGATGTAACTTGAGCCGAGGATAATGGGAAAATCTTTGGTAATGGAACTATTGTGTATGTGAAGAAAAAGGTGACTCAGATACTGTGAATGATAAGAGTTCTTCAAAGATTTTCCATGTTCTCACTGAGTGTAGAATTATATTCGTTATTTATTATTTCCTATGATAAACCTTCTGCCGTATCCATAGGCTATAAGCACAAAAGAAGACCTCCTTCACTGTGATGAATTCTAACAATGGCCATGAGGTTTGTGGATGGAAATGAAGCACGGCAGCATACAAGCTGAACACAATTCTTTATTTATGCCTCATTTACGTCAAATTCACTATGTCTCACTTTCCTCCCTTTCAGGTTTGCAATGACTGCTGGCAAGGTAGATTGCACAGCACTTACAAATGGGTATTACTGAGATTTCTTCATCACTTTTTTTTTGCAGAATAAAACTATCTCGAGTCTATAAGAAGGTTTTTGTGAAGATTAAAATGAACTTCATTGATCCCTGATGAGAAATAGAGCCAAGACAGCTGCAAAGGATAGATAAAATTACCATAAATAGAAAATAATTTGGATCCTAAATGCAAATGCATACAGTAAAGCTGGTAAGACAGAATTCACCGTACTTTTCACTGAATTTTTAGATGCTGATGGAGATTTGCATAGCATATTTACCCCATAGTGTTCACAAAAGGTGCGCCAGTTGTGCAAATGCAGTTGTATTTCTTTTCTTATTTTTAAGCTGAATAAATAAAGTGAAGAGCACATTAAATGCTGATATTTCCATACAGGGTATAAGTTATAGTGCACATGCTGTTTCCTTCATAGGATGCAAAAGATTATGGACTGATGTGTTTCACAGCACTCTAAACATGAAATAAGACCAATACCGCCAAAGATGGAACACGATTGCCTACTAAAATACAGTTCATCACATTTTTGAATGCATAATTCGGATGCACATTTATCCATCAGCGTTTCATGCTTTACCATCAGGAACAAAGTGATATGTGCAGGAAATAGCACGAAGCAAATGCCGTGTATTACCCTTATCATCTAAAGTAACAGCTACGCTGTACGCAGAGTCATCATTAAGTTAAAATGCAGGCATTGGGTGCACACTGGAGCAACCCAAATAATATAGAAGGAAAAACTATCAACCTAAGGGGGTATTTTGCTTGCATGGTTTAGCGACACTTAGACAGAATGGTCACTGCAAATCAATGCAGCATTGTTTTGAGTGATTATATTTATCCTGTGATGAAACATTTTTATCCTGATGGAATAGTCTCTTCCAGGAAGACAGTGCCCCAATTCATATGGCAGAAAGGGTCACTGAATGATTTGATGAGTATGAAAATGATTTGAATTGTTTGTTATGGCCTTTGCAGTCACTCTATCTCAACCGATATGAATACTATGAGAGATTCTGGAGAGATTTTTTCCTTAGGCGCACTCTTCACTACCATCAGCAAAACAGCAGAGTGGGAAATATCTTTTGGAAGAGTGGTGTTTCAGCAGACTATCAATGCAATGGCACACCCAGGAAATGATGGCCCAGTAATTTACCATGGCCCTAATTTGTCTCCCATATCTAATTCAGATGGCCTAATATCTGTGAATAGCACTTTGGGATTGCTAAATTATACCTATACCTATATTTCTACCATTTTAGATGTTGAGCTAATCAGTTTGTTACATTTTGCACATTTTCTGTTCTGCTCTGATGCCCTAACAGAAAATGTAGCATCTATATTTGTTTTAGTTAGGTTAGTTTAGGTTGAGTTAAAAGAATTCTAAATCTGTAGATACTGTTTTGCTGTTTTAGCAAAGAAGCCTGAAGTGTTTCTATCCAATAAGCCACCAAACACTTGAAGTGGATACAGTCAACACACTGGACACCAAAGCTCTGAAAATCCCTGATCATATCTAATAGAAAACTGCCAGCTGTGAGGCCATGCTACTTACATACAAGGTCTGAACCACATGTTAACTGATCTTCTTATTTAAAAAGAAAAAAATTACATAACGACCAATGTGAAACTCACCACGACACAATGGCAAGCTTTCTAAACAGCTCACGATTGTAGTCAAATATAAAGCTGGAAATAATAGATTGCTGTCAGAGAAGGCTCTTCCCATGTGGCACTAATGAGAGGCCGTGTGGATTTGAAAAGGCCGGGATCAGTCTTTGATCACAGCTCACAGTGAATGCTGGAAGCGCTGTTTGAAGCATCTTTTTTTTAAAAAGTCGCAGTCTCACTGTTTGCAGACTGGGTTCTCCCTCTAAAACATCTGAGCCAGGGATCCAGGCAGCACTCGCCCGAAAGGAATATACTTAATCAGCCAATATCAGTAGTCCACACCTAACAAAAGTACTGGATCCATTTTGTGGGAAACGGGAGAAGATACTGGCATTGTGAAGGCACTGCAGCACAAAAATGAGGAGGATGAAAAATTAAGTGTTCTCATTACCTAAAATGAGTTGGGTTTGTTGGAGGTGGGCCCTTACCCTGTAACTCTTCAATTAATCCTCGCAGGTGTTGACTCTTTTATGCTTCTGAGGAATGTCGCATACACACTGGTCTCTCCTGCTCAGTGTGACAGGAATACTAATGAGCCAGGGGTGCAAGGGGACTGTGAAGTTCCCCGCCAGATGGCACGGAGATTATGACGACAGCAGGCCAGCATGTGTAATGCAGAGCTACCAGCGTGGATGTCTACTAGCATCTCTCACAGGCTCCCCTCGATGTGGGATATCAGGTGATATTTAACATTGCCAGTGGCCATGTTGGTAGTGGCAGTTTCTCTCCTGAAAGGAAATATGTTTTGTTTGTTCTTAAGTGACAGCTGCTGACATTGTGAATGCAACAGATTTAGTAGCTAAAATAGGATCTCCTGCAGTATGCTTCATATGAATGGTGAAGCTTCATGTATCTGTTTTTAATGTCTGCATAAGAAGTCACAGTTTCAATGAACTGGCATGCACAGGACCAGAAGTAACCCAAATGGAATGCAATCATAATTAAGCAAATGGTAAATGCATTGATACTAGTATAGCACTTTTCTAATTTATTGGAGTACCTAAAGTGCTTTCTTATTAAATGCATCATTCACCCATTCATTTATAGAAATGACTTTTTCTGTGCTTAAATGCTTTTAAACTAAGCTTCACACATTCACACTATGACGAATGCCAACTCAACATTCAGTGTCTTGCCTGAATATATTTTGGCATGTAGGCTAGGGCAGCTGAGAATTGAACCGCAATGATTGTTTGATCAATTAAGATGATAAATATTAGCATAAATTATAGAGAAATTAAGCCAATGTGGAACTGGCATACACTTGATTTCTAGCTGAAGACGACCAGAAGAGAAAAGCTGCAGCGGGAAAAAGATTTCTGGACATATAAAAGTTGATATGAGACAAGCTTCCTGCCTTGTTTTTCTGAGTTAATGGACTCAATCACTCATTTTGGATAATATTGGACAAAGAAAAATATTTGTTTTATAAATCTTGGTCATACAGTGTTTAAATATGGATGGTCACTGAGCTATGAAAGCACATACTCATTGGCTAATGGCAGTCACGAGTCTAGTGTTGAATACCCAAAGCTAATGTCTTGATGCATTCTCAATCATCCAGGTAAGTAAATCTCCAAAGGTTAATTCTGTTCATCTGGACATAGCGTTTTCGGTGGGAGAAATGTTTCGTCACTCATCCAAGTGACTTCTTCAGTCTCCAAACTGAAGAAGAGACTGAAAAAGTCACTTGGATGAGTGACGAAACGTTTCTCCCACTGAAAACTCTACGTCCAGATGAACAGAATCAACCTTTGGAGACCCAAAGCTAATATGTAGCACAAACACTAAACTTTGACAGTTTATTTGGCAATGCTAACAAATATGCTTACGTTGCTAATACTTATACGCTGTAATCTCTTTGATTATTTGTTTAAATGAATCATATTCCCCTTCATAATCATCCTCTTAACAATATAACAATTATAAATATTACAACTGTGTAGTGCATTGAAGTTTTATCCTAAACATCACTCTGTATTTTTGAGCGTGTCACAGTAGCTTGTTCATAAAATATATTTAGCGGAAAAAATCATCATTCAGACATGCAGGTGTCATTGTGTTGAGCGATGAAATGCAATGCATCACCTGAGATAGCAGTTTAGATAAATTGCCCAGCATGTCAGGAAGAATTATATGTTCAAGACCAATGGAATGCAGGGTGGCAGGAGAGCCATTTTTAGCGCTTGGCTACAGCATACTCCACGTTTTCAGCACAAATGGCTGTTTTGTGTTCTGAAATATTCTGTTTGGGGGCTCTCTTTTTTTGTCCAATATGCTCATTGCCTAACAAATCATTAGGTAAGGTAATCATTAGGTTAGTTTCACAATTATACTCTCCTTGCCTTGTCACATCTGGTGTTTGCAAATAAGAAGCCGATGGTGAAAATGCTAATCTCATCGGGACTTCAGTAACCAATGGGTGATGTCACGCTAGCTATATAATAATAATAATATTAAATTTTATTTATAGGTGCCTTTAAGACCCACAAGGTCACCTTACAATAGCTCAAGAACAATAGCAGCAATAAAATATAATAAAAATGGCAAAATAAAATTTAGTAATGAGGTAAAAGGTGAAGAAAAATCTATCTATCTTTTATACTGTCTATGGTTGGACAATGGGCCGCAGAGCTAATAAACAAGTGAGGAGAGTTAGAAAGGAGTCTATTGATCAGGAGTAGGCAATTAGTTTTCACCAGGGACCACATGAGAAACTGAGATGTTCTGGAGCACCACACCAATAAGCTTATAAAGAGATAAAATTAACACTGAACAGAACTGAGTTCAGCTTATTGATACAGATGAATCACAGATGAAGAACTAATTAGTGCTAATAATGCTAAAAACTCACTCACCTATAAACAGGAGCACAGACTTTTTGAGTGATTTGTGAGTTGTTCACCACCGAGCGAGCCACACTATTAACCTAATGACTGCATGAAAAAATGCTTAAAAGTCACTAACACCAAAAACAAAGTGCAGCTCCGACTCACATTCATTGGTGATGTTGAGCAGATGACTGCTTGCTACAGCTGCACTTGTTGACTCCCACTTGTCATGCACGTAACAATGCATTGCTTAATAAGTATAATTAAAACAGGTGAATTACATAAAAAAAATTTAAAAAAAACTTCCATTCTCATGAAAGCTAAATTTAATCTAAAGATGATAAATGCATTCTTTGAGGATAGGCTTACTTATAGATTCCAGGGTCAAGTGGACATTCCCAGAGTTGTAATTGTTGCCACTTTGGCATTTGCTTAATTGCTCATCCCCACTTGTCATTTTCAAGAATATTTTATATTCATATTATAATTAATACAATTTGTTGAAGACGGGTAAATGCTGCATATATAAACAATGCCAGGGTATTACATTTTCGAATTATAGGTGGAAAAAGAGAGTCAAGATAAGACAGCGTGACAAACCCTGGCCAATTTTGTCTTTGTGTCCGCTGCTATTAACATAAGAGGTGGCATCACTGCATGATTGTTGAACAATGGCCCAAAATGGCGAGCGGAGAGAAGACCTTTCCCTTTCAGTCTGAGGAGCTGACAAGACTTGGCATTTAACAATTATGGTCTTTGACAGCTGATTTTTTTTCTCCTTATTAAACTGTAATCTAGCTGTCCTGCTACTATGTCACTGTGATATCCCAGCTTGGTCACTTATCCATGTGATTTCAGACGAGGGTTTTTGTTTTGTTTTTACCCATAAGGCATTCTTGCAGTATATCATCTTGTGTAGTCTTCCATTTAAATGTAGCGGGATTAGCAGAACAATGTAGCTGTTAAAATGCTGTGAGTTTATCAATGGGGCAATGCTATTGTTATATTACCAACAATAGTCCATCTGCTCCCCCTTTGCTACACTGCTGCCCAGACATTGTGGATCGGAATTATTAAGCAAATTTGTTTTCACAAAATTTTTCGCACTGATGGCAAAAACTTTCTTTTATTCTTTCAGTGTGACACAGTAAAGTAAAATGTATGTGATCATTTGCTTCACTTGTTCCAACCAAAAGTCGAGACAGGAGTTTTAATAATGCCACTGCAGCATTACACGTCTTTGTCTGGAAGGAAAAAAATGACATTCATGCACTAGTAATATCAAGAGGGAGAGTGTGAGTGATGAGCTCCATAGTGAACAAAAGCAGCAGGCTTATTTTGGGGAGGTTTTTGAAACCACAGTGCAAAAATATTATACATCTTAACGCATGCTCAGATTAGGCACACCATTGTCATATCATGTACTATTTTTCAGACGTTTGTTTGACTTTACACTCGCTTAATGACCGACCCAAACATATGGATGGCAGAGAACTAATTAAGACATCTGAAAACACACTGTTCATTTGGTTCATTTGGTTAGACGCTGGTGCCTCCTTGAAGTTGACAGTTTAAATTTCCTGCTTCCAAAGTGGTAAAATATGGCTCCTCAAAAATGTGTATCTTGAGTAATGTGCAGCGTTTTGAGGTTGGTTTTCAATCATGACGCTCCTACGGGCACATACATCAATCAAGTGACATACCAAGAAGCTACGTCAATCAGTTCTCAAGGTATGTAAATACTTGTGGATAAAGTTGTTGCATTCTTAATGATTCATCAGGTCACAGGTAGGCCTGGCTAGGGTAGACCTATGTTTATATTACATCTAAGACAAAACAGGGTGCTCTCGAGTATGTTAGCAAGCAGTGTGCTGTTGCTGTGGTGTCCAGGCTTGACGATTTGTAGTTGCATATAGCTGCAAAGCCAGACAACATAATAATTACAAGGTACCTTAAAAGAATTGGAATAAAAAAGGCTCAGGCTAGTAATTTAGGTAATATAAGTGGACCAAAGAGGTGGAAAATAGGTCTGAGGTCATCCAAATAAAAAGTTTTGACAGACTCTATGCACCCCCACTGGTTCCATAAGAATTAGTATTAACCAAGTTCAGCTAATCAAACACAATTTGTGTTAGCACCTTTATGAAAGTAGAAGCTTTCTCAGTTTGCTTGTCAAGAGCATTCAGGTGTGTGCTAGCTCTTGGGACTGTCACAGTTTCTCCAAGCATTACAAACAATGCTTAGAGAAACCACGACAACCCCGAGAGCTACATCTAAGATTCTGCAGGTGTCAGTTAGAATGTTAAATGTTAAAGCTCGTGAAAGTACAATTAAAAAAAGACTGAGTAAGTATGACATGTTTGGAAGGATTTCCCAGGAGAAAGCCTCTTCTCTCTAAAAAGAGCATGCAGCACAGCTTAGGTTTGCAAAGTTTCATAAGAACAAACCACAGGAGAATGTCTTTTAGACAGACAAGACCAAAGTTGAGATGTGTGGCCACAATGCACATTACTACATTTGCAAAAAACAAACGAAGGATATCGGCACAAAAACCTCATACCAACCGCCAAGCACGGTGGTATCTAACAGGACAATGAGCCTAAGCAGACCAGCAAATTTAGAACAGAATGAAGAAAAAGTGTTGCAGTGACACAGTCGAAGTTCAGACCTCAGCCTGACTGAAATGCTGTGGGACCTTGGGAGAGTTTTGCATAAATGAACTTCTGCGTGAAGAAGGGTGAGTCAAAATTCCTCCACAACGATGTGACAGACTGATAAAGTCATACAGAAAACGACTGCTGCAAGTTAGTGGTGGTTCTACAAGCTACTGAATTATTTTTCAAATGACTGTATGCTACCTCCACCAGTGTTAGATATTCTCTTGGCAAAGGAGAAATAACAAAGGTAAAAAACAAAAAAGGCTGACAGACAGAGTGGTGTGTTTCATCCGTACATGGCCACGCTATTAACGAGAGGTTGGATCAATACCCACAAAGCTCTTTTCCCAATTATAGCTCCATATATGCAGCCAGTGTGCTACTTTAAGATATTTTTTTAGTGTTGTCACTGCTATATTTTGTTACCTTTACAAAGACAGGTACTGTTTAGGGACATGAATTATAAATACTATTTTTAAAGTAAAATTAAGCAAAAACCGCTTAAAAGTTTTGGGTTACTTTGAAATATACTTGTTTTTATAAAGGAAAACATTTGTTTATATCTAATATAATCTGGAATTAATCACAAGAATTGGAAATGACAATTCATGATTAAAGGAATCATTTATCAAAGAGCTTTTTTTTGTTTTAATGGAATAGCTACACAGTGCAGAGGCCCATTTTCAGCAATCAACTCCTGTGTTCCAGTGGCACATTGTGGTACCTAATGCAAGTTTATCATTGTTAAAGGCTGATTGATCATTAGAAAAACATTTTCCAATTATGTTAGCACAGCTGAAAATTGTTCTGCTGATTAAATAAGCAATACATTTGGCTAGCTGAGTGTCTGGCGCATCGAATTTTATGTGTTCAACTATCATCTCCCATCACAAAGCCCATCACAATGTTTTTAAAATGCAGGCTACTCCACAGGGAGTAAATTGCCAAAAAAGTGAAGCTTCCATACAATGCTTTGTATTGTGCCCTTCACAGAACAGCACAACTTGGCTCTAACCGGAGTTGCACAACTGAGCAAGAGGACAAATACATGAGTCTCTAGTCTGAGAAACAAATGGCTCACAGGTTGTCATCTAGCAGCTGGTTTGAATAAGACCAGAAGGTGCCAAGTTTTGCTGGAAAAGGAAAGGGAGCAGTACACATTCTCCTGTGAAATATTTGGGAAACGTTGTGCATGAAACAGCCCTCAATCCTTCAAACATGAATAAGCTAACAAATTTATGAAGAAAGGTATTACTGGTCTTTCTGTATGAAGCCGTTTTAGCTGGTAATGTGCTTAGTTAGCATTTTAACGTGATAAAGCTGCAATAGGTAACAATGCATCATTGTTGGGAGTATTTTTGTGCTAAAAATGGACCTCTATACAACTACATAGGCATTCTAGTAAAAACATTAAGAACTCTATTATTATGACTTGTCGTTTTTGACATGTTTGATCAGTTTAGATAAAAACAAATGTGCTTTTCATTCAAATAAAAGGCAACCGGTAAATCCAAACCCTTGCTGGGAGATGCATGCCCAGACTTTAATGAAGGAGTTTAGACTACATATGCTTGCCACAAGTATATTTTCCCAGAAAAATCACTCTTTAGAAGAATCTTTAATACTCTATTATACTGCTGATGTGCAGGAATGACAGTGACACTTCATGTATCCCCCCCACATACAAAGATGATGGGGCATCCACAAGCTGATCCTGAGAGACTCCCAAGTCGGCCTGCTAGACAGATTGTGGTCCTGACCTCAGACTCTGGTTGGGGCTGTGCTATAATCAGGATGTTCCCTATGCACAGGCTGTCAAGATGCAGACTTCAGAACTGCTGAGGTCAAAGTGGAGTGAGGTCATATGATCAGAGAGAGAGAGAAAGAGTGGAAATATTTCTGTCAAATTCTATATTTCAGCGTTCAGTTATTTCTAGCAACCGGAGGCAGTTTGTGTTAATTGATACAATCAAGCTCAATGCTAAATTCAATATAAAAATATATCTTAGAGAAACAATCTTCACAGTGCATCTGTACTGTTTTAGCATTTACAGTCTTTTTTTAAAAACTCATTTATAACAATAGCATGAATTTCTGAGAAATATCCTTGTTTTTTAAAGAAAAAGACTGATACCACTGTCACGTTTGTCTAGTAATTACAAAGCT
This sequence comes from Hemichromis elongatus, assembly GCA_015108515.1. Lineage (NCBI taxonomy): Eukaryota > Metazoa > Chordata > Actinopteri > Cichliformes > Cichlidae > Hemichromis > Hemichromis elongatus. Next base: position 21,481 of record VUQR01024549.1, read on the forward strand.
GCAACCAACAGCAAGCGGATGTAGCTCCTCCAGTTACATTGCAAGCTTTGCAAAACATTGACAAAAAGGACCTCAGGACATTACTGCTTCCAGTCAAGAAATAACAAGACGCGGCTTGTTACTTTTGCAATTCAGTTTTTTGACATGCTTTTTTGTTTGTTTGTTTGTTTGTTTGTTTGTTTTAAATGGTAAAAATTAGGAAGCTGAAAAGTGAAGCCAGTGCAAAAGTGCTTTAAACCCACTTTGCTCAAAATTAACTTGATTTATTGATTACATCTATCCTCATGTGTCACCTTTAGTTATTAAATACTCAAGATAGAAACACTTAAAACAGCAACCACTAGGTGGCCACCACAGTGGCTACAGCCGTCTTTTAATGACAGTCTATGATTTCCAGCTTTTCTGCTAAGCTAGCTGTCTGCTCTGGTTCTGCTATAAATCTAAAAAGGCACCATTATACAGGAGTCCTCATAAGGCAAACTTTATTTCGAATCATGCTGGCGTCTAGTCCTCGCGCATCATCATAGCGCCTCAGTTTATCTGTATTTTCGCAACCTCACCCGCCCTACATTGTCCTCATTACTCAGCAGCTGCTCCTAATTGCTCGAGTCTATTTAAGGCAGAATCTCCTGGCACCTCTTGTCAGGCTGTCAAGTCTTGCTGTTGTTTAAACTGTTGTATACTGAGCATACGTCTCTATTTCCAATCATCAGTATGTGACCTAACCTCTGCAAACTGCCCACTCATGCTGCTTAACTTCCGCCAGTTTTCTCCAGTAGTCCATAGCCGAGGGTAATCTGTTTCTCCTCAGTTCTCGTCTGCAGCCCATCACTCTTTTCTCTTCACTCTGTAACTCTTCTGCTTGCAGCTGATGTTCGAGTTTTCCCATCACGCTTATCTGCTATACAGCCTACATTTTCAGGAACACTACTGACATGGGTGAGTCTCAGTGCTGGGATCAAAACAGTGTGATAAGGAGTAGTGTAGGTTTTGGCTTTGGCTAATCTGACCCGTAGACCCTGGCACTCAAGAGTTATCAGCAAATAATATACTTAATATGCAATGTCTAATTTTAACCAGGAGGCTTTGGGTTTCATTTAAATAACAAATGTTTGACAGTGACAGTTAATAAATGTTACATTTACATGAAAATTGTAGAAACTGGAGCTGTGTTGGTTTAATGTCAGTCTATAATCTGATAAAAGAAGTATTATCAGACTTTGTCAGTCTAATAAACAAACTAATTTAATGTGTTTTTCCCTAATAATTTAGACACAGAAGCAAATTTATAAAAAATGTTATTTTGGGGACCACACCAGACATACGGTACATATACTCCAAATACTCATTAACAGTTATTATCATGAAGAAATAAATCATTTTCGAAGAGCTGCATCATTATTGAATTAGGGCATTTTCACATTGAATCTGCTTTTGAAATAGGCTTTTTATTTGCTGCAGGCAGGGGGGGGGGTGCACTCAGTTCAGCAGTGATGACCACATTTTCAAGCACTTTTACAAAAATATGAACTGAGCTGAAAATGGATTTTATGTGGTTAGGTGGTCAATTACACTCATGATGCTTAATGTATGTTAGACAAAGGTCTAGAGTAGTCTGAAGAGGGATTATCTCATTGCCAGTTCGTGGAATTAAAAAGAGGAAAAAGTATGAGCAAAGAAAAAATCATTTATTTTGCTTTTTTCCCTTTTTTGCTTGGTGGAGTGGGAGTCATAGATAAACGATGGACGTAGCCACTGCATTTTGACACAAGCGCCTACGAAACAGATAGCGGTGTAGCCATCTGTCAGTACCCTCCTTGTCACTCAAAGCAGTGGCATCCCTAATTATCCATAATTGTAACCTTTATGTGTATACTCATAAAGGTTACAACAGGGGATGCCACAGTGCATGAACAATATATATATATATATATATATATATTATGTATGTATATGTATATATATACCAATATAGATATAGATATATAAAGGTTAAAATTATGGAGTTTTGCAGTTTTTCTCTTCTTTCCATTTTTATCAATGTGTCAACATAACCTCCTACTCATCAAATCTTGACAGAGTTCCACTAGATAAGCCTTTCGCTCATTCGCTTTAAGAAGGATCAATATGACAGATGTTGCTGCTTCAAAGCAGATAATAATGAGTGCTGAAAATGAAGGGTGCAGCGGGATCACTATCACTGTACGGGGAAAGCACAAATCAGATGGCCATGAGCTTAAGTGATGGACACACACTATAGATGGCTCTAAAAGCCCCGCTGCATTCCCTGGACTCCACATGTCACAATGGATGTATGATGGAAGGCTTTTGTGAGCAATCTTACACTGTACCACATCTAAGCAATTGCTGTTTGTCTGCAATGGAAATTACAGCTTGAGCCACTCATTTTTTTTACAAGACTGCATCAAGTGCGGGCTCTTCAAAAATACAAGTTCATAACTGTAGCCATAAAATACAGAAGTGCCATGCAAATAGAGTGCGATTCAATAAGATTAAGACAGGAAATCAGTATTATTTTATGGTGATATAGGAACTGATAAGTCACCTTCATAAATAAAGCAAGAGCCAGACTGAGAACCTGTGGTGTGTACTACCTGAGATAACTTTTTTTAAGACTTACACAGCCACTGCCACAGCGAATCAATCAGTCCAGGAGAGGGAACAGGGGATGCCACAGTGCATGAACTGAGTGCAATCAGACATAACCCAGATGGCACAATGCAATACAAGCCAAAGCATTGTCTCCCATGGAGTCACTTTCTTTACTTTGCAATGACACACCACCCATTAACCCAGCAGCACAAGTCACACCATTTTGGATGGTTGATAATGCATATTACATGCATAATCCTGACACCCCCAGCCACACAGCTTGCAGTGTTAAGGTGCATTATACAGCAAACTTGAATGTTTCGGTTTTTATTTATAACTTCAAGGATATTCTTCAAAATGTTGTATGAGTTGACATCTTTTTTCCGTCAGTCAAATCTGGTTCTATTTCGTAGACATGTAGTGATATTATTTTTCCTCTGGTGTTTTTGCCCCCTCTCGCTCTCTTTTTAATATATTTTAAATGCTGAATCTGTGTCTGGATTTTTGATTGTCGTCTCTTGTGGTGCACAAGTTGGAACACACAAGCAGCTGCACCTATGTGAAGTGTAAAAATGGTTGGAGCTCGGGTGCGTCTCCCCTTTCTTTGCTCCCTCCTTTTGTGCCGCTGGCTTCCCTTGTTCATGTTTATTTAAGCAGTTGTCTGCTATGTGCTTTCTGAGTTTAGGAAGTGGTACCTTTTTACGGAGCAAGAGCTACAAATATAAGACGAGTGCTAAAAATAGTCGTCACCCCCGCTACGTTAAAAAAGTATTGTTCGTACTGAAAGGCTGATATGTTGTCAGCTTGACAGCTTGACAGCTTTTTCAATTTACTGTCACTGCTGCATGCCACTGTGCAAGAAGTCATCAGTGTTAGAAGAGGCATCCTTTAAAGTGTGCAAGTTCAGACAAGTTACTTCATACATTCACAATTTGTCAACAGAGTTGAAACAGTGCAGGTGCGTAATATGATTATTTTAATTTGCTATTTATAGCAGAATGATTTCTTTTTAATCATTCAGGGTGATAAAGGATTTAATTACCATGTGACCTTCTTCACCTGTGTCATCTGTATAGAAAATGAGCAAATACAACAGTAAATACTTTAATTTACTGTTTGTGCATTAGGGACTTTTAGGCCTTCTTTACATTTGAATGTTTAAATGTCTGTTCCCAAAACTTGAAACATAATAATATATATAATAAAATTCAAGTTCAATAAGGTAGATCTTAGCTGCCTGCTTTCCTGGGTGTTTGGCTACTTTTCTGTTTGCTGTACATGACTACCGCTTTCCCACGTGTCATTCTCCCTTTCAGACTCTCTTACTTGCACCCCATCAACACCACATCTCCACCTCAGCCAGAGCTCCTTCTAAACCTCAGTCTTCATCTTCATCACCACCAGTGTCTAGACTCCAGGTGGGGGGTCCTGGCCTAAATCCTATCGCTGCTGGGATTCCATTTTGCCATGGTGGGTCATCTAATTGCCAAATATATTAACTTCTCTATCTCGGTAAATGATCTTTAATTCTTCCCAGTGATCTCTCTTTATTGAAATAACCATTGCTTTTGCTGGGAATTTACTGGGAACCCATTAGACTAGTCTTAGATTAATA